>CCAG010005816.1:0-15074 GCA_001077435.1 Glossina morsitans morsitans
AAATTTGAAGCTTTTTTTTTAGAAAGAAAGGAAGACAAAAAAATGCTTTGAATTTATATTTTTTTGTCCTTCACAAGGAAATTATGACTTTGCAGATATTTGGAATGGGATTGAAATCTATTTTACTTAGTTCTGTAATTAAAAATTTACCCTTTCATCTCAACGTTGGTGTATGTATAGCACTCCTCGAATACTTTACAGTTTGTTTTCGCATAAAAGAGAATACTTAATGCAATGCTTTCCTTTATTCGTGCGGTATTCTCAAAAATATTGCCCATTTCTTTTTATGGTAAGTACTTTGTCCGCCATGCTACGATAAAAAGGAAACATTTCGACTATTTCCTAGTCAGTGCAGGAAAATCATAAGATGTGATGCAAGAGAAGGAGAAGGGAAACCTCTGACCATAAAACGACATCAAATAGTAACAACTAACTTTACAACATGAACATTATGGACGGCCATGGCTGATTCTTACATACCCTACCTCAGTTCGCTTAAGACTGTAAACGTCTTATATTTACACCTTAAACTACTTGGGATATAGGGTTTATTAAGTTCGTGCCGAAATACATACCATCCACAAGATCTTGAGATCGACTCACCTTTTATTATACTAATAAATTCAGAATAATTCAGAATAAGTCTAACAACTGCCAATGTATTTTTTGTATCCGTTCAGCCTGTAGGTATTATCTGATATATATTCATTAAGCAGGGATCTCCTCTATTCATAATAAAGTTTTTATCTTCGCGAAAGTTAATGACATCAATTACGTGCATGAAAATTTTGTCAATATTCTGGGTAGTTTGACGAATTGGAGCAATATTTGTGGAGCCAACATTTGATTGGGTAAATCGGGAGACCGCAAAACCATCCCAAAATTAAATCTGCTATAGTCTTTCGCAACGACCTTGTCAAAAAAGACAACTTTGTCATCACTCTATTCATTCAATGCCACTTCTTCCATTCTAGTCAAGTGGGTCTTTTGAAGAAATATTGTTCTATGTTTGCCATTGAAGCTGTAGGAATTTACCAAACAGTAATTTTCGTTCTACTGCGTAGAAGTAAATTTTTTGTATGCACCGACATTCTAATGAGCTAACTCACTGCTAAACCAACTCACAATTTGATGTTGATCGAAAGTATATAGAAAATGAATATAGTGTTACCAAAACGCCAAGTACACATTCATCGCGCGTTATGCAGTTGGTGAAAAGATTAAAAGCAATTGATAGAAACTTAACGGACAAACAGATCAAAGGATTAAACATGTTGGGATGAATTTAGGTAGTAACTTATTTGTAAAAGGGTATATAAGCATAATATCTATGGAACACAAGTACGTGGAAAAGTGAGTTGAGTTAATCAAAAGTGAGTCATGAGAGTAGAGTCAGAAATGTTTAAATACAATATTTGAACGGACAGCACCAGAACGTAAACTAAAATGTTGTAGACATAAGTGCCTGTAAATAGTTTGTAAATAGACCCCATAGTTTTGTAAATAAAACAATACACTATCCAAAAAATCACAGTACAGCGGTGTGTACTTAATTTGAAAGGAAGTTGAAAGACTAGTTTTAGAGACAATACCATCACCCTTTCGGTATAAAAGGCCATTACATAGTAAGTGTACTAAAGGTAAAACATGGCGTATAATAAAGCATCCAATGAGTAATAGGTGTAATTGACTTTGATCTTATTGCAAACTGAACGCCAACTGCTGTCATTTGACTCAACAATAGTACCAAAAATTTTGTTCAGAGCTCTAGTTCTTTAGTTATATTTTAGATTAAAAAACCTATTTAATCGAATGAAAAAACTTTTGATAAAATCATTACATCTTCTGTTTTGTAAAGTTTAAGTTTCGAAGGTGAAGAAATTTTTCGGAGAAGCAAATGTATACATATTTGCCTGACTTTCTACATGAGTGTATTCATGTGAAATTCGAAAGGTTAGTACGGTGCGACGGGTAAGAAAGGGTAGAGTTTAAAGCATTTTTACTCAAGGACTCTTTGCTTTGTTTCGTACGAAATAATGCAATTGCATATTTTACTCGATCTTCAACAGAATTTTATATGTATGTTACTTTCCATATCTTTACATGTGAATGCTCCTTTCATCAAAGATTTGTACATATGTCGTGCTCTGTGCACGATAAAGGTGAGTAGGTGCACCAAGTGTAAAATTAAACAAACAGAATTGTGTTACAATAACACCTGTCTGTTGGATTCGAATTATATTTCGAATTCTCTTGTATCCTCGCATATATTGTACATACACGTATATATATACATGCTAAAGAAATTTGATTGTGATGCAAATAATTGCAACGTATTCGTATGATTTTGCACACGATAAAATGTTAATAAAGAAATTCACTAAACCGGAAAAGATTTAGAAACATATAAAAGAAATCGACTAAACATGTAATAAAGTTAACCATTAGGTCAGCATGACAATTTATTAAAAATGTAATAAAATTCAAAGTTCAATACATCTTTGTACAATTTTGTTCTAATAGGCTTTTAGTCAGTAAATCTAATTTGTTTGTGGTTATAATTTTCTTCGAATACCGATTGCAAGCTAAAGCATATAACTTGACAAAGCATTAACTTGGTGTTCAATGGAATATTGTCTAAATTCCAAACTAATAATTTTTATATCAATTACTCAGGGGTGTCCGCTATACGTTTAACCCTCTAACGGCCAGCAGGACCGAGAAAGAGATAGGTAGTGCCCCCAGTCTAGTGAGTTTGTGTCCAATTGGTAAGCGTAGTGTCTTTACTGACTAAGCGCTCACTACAACTATGACCAAGTATAATCTCCAAGTATAATGATTTTATGTTTATCTAAATGGCTACTCATGTCGGCAGTGGCTCTCATGAACACTAAGCGTCTCAATGCCAATCAACTCTAATTTGAAGTTCTTTATGAAAATGGGTGAAAATATAAAATTGTAAAAATAATAAAAATTTTAACAAGTCGCTGGTCGTGGGTTCAAATGTCATGTACGGTAAAGTTTTCGACAAAGCTATAGCCTCAGATGCTAGTGTTTTAAGCCTTTAGTCTTTAAATTTTACTTATTTAAATTAGTAACAAGCAAATTAAGCTTGAGCAAATTTGGATCACGTGAATCGACATAGCAGCAGCTTCCAATATGAAAGATTTTTGTCGTTTGTCTACAACAAACGTATATCTTTTATACAAAAATTCCGGCTTTATGTGTACATGATAAAGAATAATTTAGTGTAGGTTAAGGTAATTTATTCACGGAGTAATTGCAACGCAATGGGCTTGCGTTTCGTAAAAGCTGTGTAATAGAGTAACGTCGTTGTTCCATTTGCACGAGAATAGAATTTTGACTTGCTTATCCTAGACAACTGGGTCTTGTATTTTCGAGTTTAATTGGTAGGTAGTTGTGCATGCATGTGTAGGGGTTATACAGTCACGTGGCATTCCCGGGTTCTATTGACAGTCACGTCGGTAGGAATTAGATAGTACGCAGACAATTGGATATCTTGAAAAGTGGGTATTTCTAGCATTCTTGGACTAAATTGGAAGATCAGCTCTATTGCCAACCACCATAGCGAAAGGAAAGTAAGAAATTCGGGCAAGTAAGAGGAGTACAAAACAAACCGGCTCCCACTCGAAATATAAAAACTATCCCCTTCATATGAAAACAGATACAATAAAGTGCGGTTGTCCTCTTCTAAATGTAAGTAACCTGTACCGAACCTGAACGCAGATGGCTTACCCCCCATTTGAGAAGTGAAGTCACCTGGTTAGAATATTTTACAGTCTAACAAGACGGAGAGCATAATGGTGAAATTTACATCTAATTAGAAACTAATTGGTGGTAATCGACACAATAATTTTAAAAGCAATCCCCTTTTTCCCAAAAAAACAAAAATGTCTATAATTAACTGGAACTTTAAAAAATTTTAGCGAAGTGTTCTTTACGAAAATTGCCGCAAAGATCTGGAAAATGTGGTGGTTGTATAAATTATTTTCTTCGTTTGAATATTCTCCATCCTTTACTAGAGTCAATAAATAAGTAAAGTAACTTGAGAACTTGTCTTTGATCTTTTCCAGTATCTCATGTCTTGTAGTTTATGAAGATTCTGAAGGGCCACCGTTTGCAAGAATACTGCCTAGGCTTTTTAGGTACTGGCCGAATTCTAACGTTTATTTGCAACTCTAACTACTCTGTTTCTTGGACGATCTTCAAGACTCCTGAAATGTTATTTATTTAAAATATTAGATTTAAAAAGAATTTAAATTTAAGATTTTAAAAACATCTCACATACTGGAAAAGTTAAATATATTTCAAAAAGACTCTTCTTTCTGTTCCCATCAATAAAATTACAACGATACTTATTCGGTATACTTGCGTAATTTTTGCACTCGGCTTCGAGTACTATCAACTGTCAAATCAATTCTACATTTGTCAAATCTTTTCATGGGTTTGTGTCAATATTGAAATTTGATTTAATTAAGAAACTCTCCGTGCTAGTTAGGTATAAAGAACCCTAGCATACAACACAAGTTAGTGCATGAACTTTAAAAATTAAATGGAAAAGTGTAACGAACAGTGAACAACGAAAGCCAAAGGTGAGTTCTTCAACTTAAGGTGAACCTTCATTACGACATAGACACGTTTGTGAAATTGCCGATATATAAAAAAATCGATACAGCATCAATTTCGCCAGATTGATTCGTGGATACTTGCAGTTTATAAGACCTCTGACGCGCAGTTTTTGGGTATTGGAAATAAAATGCAAAATGACAATTAAACGCACATTATACGGATGTTTTAAAAGCTAAACATCAAAATCGAATGTGTATAAGAGGTTGATGAAAATAAAATCAAATTAACGCACTATTTGAGGAAAAGCTGTGCAATGTAGGTCCCAGGTACATCAACTCTTATCCATTTGTGCAAAATTGTCCACATTTTCGCAGATTGCGAAACATTTAGGGGATTAACATATACAACACTCGAGTCGAGAAGAGCTTTGGGCGTTTTTTATCAACATTCAAGCACACGTTTATGGAACCAAAGTTGGACTATTTTAATCGACAACCTTTCATCACGTGCAACATTATCAATGTTCTACATAGAGCGAAGCAAATTATAGGGAAATGGAATATTGGGGAAATAGTGAGCACGGTCTTTAAATATGCTTTTGGTCTGGCAAAGTGTTCATACTTGCTGATAATGAAGAGGGGAAATAATTGTCTGTCCCAGTTGGTGTAGGTTAGAATGAGCGCCCTGCCTACCGTTCCATAAAAAACGTGTGGTCAACCTATGCCTTGTTACTATTATTGCGACTATGTCCATCTTGAACGAAGACCTTTTTCGCGCATTATTATAATCGCGCATTCTATCACCGCTTAGCAATGCCTCATATCAATGTTTTCAAAAATAAGCAGTTATCCTGAGATCAGAACTACGATCATTATGTTTTCATTATAGCATTCGTGTCAAATCCAAAAACAATTCTCAGGGATTTGTGAAAGTAGATCTTCCTTTCTGAAAGCCATGCTGGAAAGGAGAAATATATGATTTGATGGCAAAAGCTAGATGCTGGGTGACTATACGCTCAAACAACGTAGATGGGACACTCAACTTGGAAATGCCGCTATAGTTCTCTACATGGTATCTGTTTCGGCTTTTGTGAATTGGAATAAGAAAGCTACTTTTCCAACACAACGGGAAAACACCTAGTTTCAGGAACAAATTAAAGATCTTTGAGATTATCCTACTTTGCTCAACAGAGCGTCATTTAAGAATACACGGTGACATCCCATCAGGTCCAGACGCACAACTATACTTTAGAGAGCTCAATGCCTCTAATATATCATTTGAAATGACCACGGAATTGACCAACATGGAAATCAAGAGCGAGTTAACAATCGGATACGGGTAGAGTGAACTTGGATCAAATTTATCAGTTGAGTAGCTGCGACAGAAATAATCAGCAAAGAGATTTGCGGTTTCAATCTCATCAGCAGACACCAAACCATTGGGAGAAACTTGGGAGGGATATATAGAGGGTTTCCTTTTGGAATTAATAAACTTAAAGAATAGTTTAACTCATAATAGAACGATGACATTATAGTGTCAATATTTCCTACGGAGAAATCAAGCTTAATGTGAGAAAGAAGAGATTTCAGCAATAAGATATCAGTTTTCTTAAAGTCATAGTGATTATGTGTTAAAGATGGATTGGGATCCATAGAATTGAACCACCGTCCATCGTGCTAATTGTGAAGAGTTACATTTAAAGCTGGATTATGTGAATCTTCTGGAAAGCTGAAAGGAAGACAACGAAATACAGCTATCTCCGGGACATTGGCAAAGCACAGGTCTAATGGTCTGCCATTACAATTCCGTGCACGATTATATTGCAATAAATTAGTACCAAATAGTTCATTAAGAAATGGTTTGACTCTATCAGATGAGGTACTAGGAACCATACAGTCGGAATCTTCACAATAACTTCAAGTTACTTGTGGCAGGTTCAAGTCCCCCAACGCAATGATTATATCCGTAGGTTTAGACTTATCGACAACCCCTCTGATGATGGCATATAGATTGAAATATCTGCATGTGGGGAATGTAGGAGCAAGTTATGTAAAATTGTTTATTTGCTATTATCAACCGAATGGCGATAAATTCAATGTCAGAAGGAGTAGGAGAATCGCTTCTCAAGACGAGACTCAAGCTGACACAGTAATTGGTATCCCACCCCCTACGCGATCTAATCTATCTTTTCTGAATACCTGCAACGAGTTATGAAAAAGTTCACATGAAAGTAAGTGAAGCGTCAACCACGTTTCAGTAAAGACCAAACAAGAGAACTCCGTGCAAACTGAGTTTAAGAAACTTGAGCGATTCTTTGAGTTTGGACCCCAACATTTTGGTAGGTGAATGTTAATGCTTTATGTTAATGTAAGACGCTTTTAGTGTTTTGTAGCCGAATGTGGAATCATGTTCATGTTTCGGTGCCAATGCCTAGTCAAGAATTCCTTAATTAGGGGTACAGCTGGCCAAATTGAATTATATGAAAAGGTTTCAGTATGCTCAGTAGGAACCAAAAGCTTAAACGAGGAAATTGTTTTGGGTTGCGAACGGGCCAATTTAAATATCCTAAACCTCTTTAAGTCTACCGATGGGTTTTTAAAGCAAGATAACTTTTTACATTATCCACCGACGTGTCAAGCAACACCCTTGACACAAAAATTGCCTTCCTAGGAGGTACTGCCTTCAAACAAACGTCCTCAGGAGCACAAGAGTTCAAGGGTGGGGAATTAATAATTGGCGAGCATGTACGTACTAATCCTGCAGGTTGAACTGCCAATTCACCAAAACTGGAAAGAGAGGATTTAGATTTATTTACATTACTTGTCTTATATTCCAGTGTTGTGGCCAGGATGACCTGAGTGCCACTACTGGATGTAGACGTCCTTCCCACAGCGGCATAACTGAAGCTAGGAGGGCCTCCTAGCTTATGGAGAGCTTTGCTATTGTCGGTTGCCTTCAAGAAATCAGAAACACTAACATCTTTTTCGGATGGGAGATCGATTGACTGATTGATACTATTTCTGGAGTAAAATTCAGATACAATACCATCATTACTAATAGATATAGAACATGCAGTTGCGAGCTGCTAGAGAATTCTGCTTAACAGGCACGGTCATATCTTTCTGCTGAGCGTGTACCCCGTGAGGGCCAATGGATTACCAGATGAGGATAACGAAATGGGTGGTTTTGGTCAAGTCAACCCCACCAGACCCACTGCCAACAGGTCAATCGGTGGAAAGACTTGTTGTTCCTTATCCTGAAGTCCCACCTTTTGCACTGCTGCGATCACGATGTTAACCGGTACTAATCGAGAATGCCTACAAGTCACACTGGACGTCTCAACTTCTTCACTTGCCGCAGATGAGACGTGCAAATTTGGTGGCTCAGCACCTTTTAGTAATAAGCAATCTTCAAAGGTTACCTGGCAACTATTGAACTTGTCCAATGTGGCCACAAGCATCTTGTTTGCATCGGCTGGACCCGTCTTCGTTTGTACAAAGAGTTTATAGAATTCAATATCTTGTTTTCTACAATCAGGGCAAGATCATCTCAGCCCTTTTGTGCTGTCAATTGCAGCATCCGCGGTTCTCCCAACTAGACCAGCACATTTGGGGTGACCATGACGCTCACACAACCAACACGTCACGAATCGATCGGAACCCGAACCCTTCTTGTTTTGACAAGGATTATATAAATATGCTATCAACTACGTCTCTAACGTTGTTGGAAAGACGCTGTTATCTTCACTGACTTGTCAGTCAGGAGAAAGTAACTCTGTTCACTTGCAAAAACACAGATGTTACTGATGTTTATTGGTGTTCGTATATTGATGATTGTATATAAGAAAAACCGTTCAGTTGAAATAAATTACTCCAACGGACCCATCCGAGAGCAACAAAGCCAGTTTACAACGAAACCAGTTTATATAATGGATTGAGACATCAACTACGATCACTTTGTGTACCTTCGAATTATTTTCATAAATTTTCCCACCAATTATTTTGCACAATAAAAACACACGTCTTATTTACCCAGAGATGCCACGAAAATCCGGCGATCGTACAGGCGTACAGATCTAAATTGATTTTGAACGCTAAACTTATCTAGAT
Organism: Glossina morsitans morsitans; assembly: GCA_001077435.1. Taxonomy (NCBI): domain Eukaryota; kingdom Metazoa; phylum Arthropoda; class Insecta; order Diptera; family Glossinidae; genus Glossina; species Glossina morsitans. The sequence goes on from CCAG010005816.1 coordinate 8,700, forward strand.
CAGGTGTTTAGTGAGAACGTTTTTGAGGTTTTGTTTCGAAATCCACTTTTCCTTTGAACCTAGCGACAACAAAATTGTCCAATACTTCCAAGAAAAACCAATAAGTGGAACTTCATGATTTTAAATAAATGAAGTTTCTTATTTTCTGGAAGAGTGCGTGGGCATTAACATATTCGGTCTAATTTAAAAATTTATTCTTTAATTGTCATTTTGTTATCTAAATATTAACTTAAGATTGCTTGTGACACTTGTTAGTTGTGTTGCCATATAAGTAAATTACAAAGGCACAAAATTTATCTTGAAATTTTTAGCGTTTTTTCCAACTGCTGTTTACACACAGGTTTACATGTTATATATATGTAAATTATTTGTAATTTTTTCCAACAACTTTTACGATTAAATTCTTTTCATTCTCTTCGATGACGTTTTTTTATAATAACGTGTTATTGAATACAGATTTCTGATACTCGTGCTCTACTCTAAATCGTAACCCAGTCATTTTTTACCTACAAAATGTAAAGCATATCGAGCATATTTAGAAAGGAAGACTGAAAGATGAACATAAATAAACATAGAAGCAGACAGTTACGATTTCAATGTAACAGATGTGAGTTTTTGCCCAAAGGATTTTTTCCAATTTTTTTTTTTAATTTTTAGGACAAACCCTAAAACTAAATCATGAAAAGCGAACATTCTATTATGCATAAATACTATACGGATTTGCATAGCTTCAGCCTTTGTTCGCCTTAAGCGAAGATAAAACACCCACTGACGTACGTTTAATGATGTTTGTAAAGTTGACTCGGCACTAGGCCATGCTGTATTGTTAACATCACACATGAATTATATATCTCTGTTTATACATAAAAGATAAATACAAATATTCGTGTGAATATGTAAGGCATATAAATGTTTACTATTAGCCAACCAGCACAAAATTGATTTAAAGCTGTAGAACATCCATTTATACATATGCGGGTAATTACATGCATAATTAAAAAATATTATGACAAATTGCGTGTTGGTTAAAGTGACAGCCTTTTTATACTTAGGGTTGCGACGTAAGTATGCATAATAAAAATTTTTGAAATCGGTCAGGAATAATTGAAATTTTGTGAATGGAAATTTCTTTCAATTTATTAATCGTCCTTTCATTTCATGTTTAAAAAAAATTAAATAAATAAAATGAAGCTTTTATATATTGCGAGGCCGTTTCGGCCCTTTCCTTGGCTGATGTAGCTCAGCGGCCCAGGGAAAGAATATAACACAAGAAAATTTATATTCGCAGGCACTTGATTCTTCTTTTTTCAACCCATTACATTTGGTACTACTATTCTTATTGTATTCTGTGTTATCGGCTCGCGAGCCTAACTATAGGTACAATCGACTGACTCGAAAGCCCAAAAGCGACTACCACTGGCTCGCTCGAGAGCCTGAATACGACTCCTTGAACTAATTTTCCTATCCTACTCGTAACCTATACTTACACTATTCTTATTCTATTCTATCCTATCTTAATCTATTCCTATTCTATGTTGTGCTCTCCCTATTCTATTCCTAATCTATTCCTATGCTATTTCTTATTTTATCTTAACCTAGCACTTTCCTTTCCCCAGAGACGGAGAGTTCGTGCGGCCAAAACGAAGGCACGACTTTGGGTCCTCACAATATACTGTGGGCAACTACCACTCATATGCTTTGATTGTCTCTCATGCAACTTGACGTGTGGTCGTTTGTCTTTGATACCTCTGTTCATAGGCATCTTACTTATGGATAGTGCTAACATATTTTCGATTAAAATTTTATATTAGAGATATTACAATAAGCGCGGTTTCAGTATATTAATTACTCAATTACTCAAACGAAATATTCGCGTGAGTGTCCGAGTAGGCTAAAGATCTCCACTAACAACCTAATGGTCGCGGGTTCAAAGTTCAAGCGTGATAGAGTTTTCAATAAAGTCGATAGCCTTTGATGTACTGGTGCTTTAAGACTTTGAATTTTCTTCTCTGGCTAAATTAATTATAATAACAATAAAAGGAGTAAAAAAGAGACGGGCAACCTATATTATCGGCTCTTCTCTTTTTCAAAGGTAGACTAGATGATCCACCATGGTTAGTCGCTTTAATGAGACTAAATATTTTATTAATACTAAGTTTTCCAGGTACTTTCAAGATGTCCACAGGATTAGACTCTCCGACAGTGAGTCTATCGGACATAAGTATGTTAAAAAAGCAAACTAAATAACAGTTTTTAATAAAATATGCCCCTAGGTAAGGCAGAGCACTTTTGGCAGTTGACCCAATAAACTGCTGTAAGATCTCGTAGCTTTGATAACAGTAATTCGACTCTCTCGAATAAGGCGACTTCACAGGCTTTGAAAGGCGTTCGGTTACGGATAATCATAAAGAAAATATTATGACCTCTCTGTATTTTGTAATACCGCTTTCATAACAGCAACAAAGGTTTCGAGCCTTCACAATGGTTATGGTGAAGCCGCCTTATAAAAATCAGCAACAACTGAATGGCTTGTTCGTTAACGCTTTGTAAATTTCGATGTCCAAAAACATTAGGGGTCGTCGTTTCCCACTCGTTGATAGAGTCGATTAAATTCTTCACAAACTCAGAAGAACTACCATTTTTTTATAAGGCATAGCCGCGGAGATAAAAGTTGAACGAAATCCTGCGAGAAGATGCTTGGTTAAGATTGGATATAAGCAGAAGCTCGAAACGCTGCTAATATGAAACGAAATAGAGTTCATTTTGAGCAGACTGAGTAGTGGGTCAGTGGGAACAAAATAAGAATTAAAATAAATAAATAAAATATGGATGAAATTTAATAATTACACGTAACCCAAGTAATGACCCAAAGTTTTATCGTAAAGAAATATTGACAGGAGCCGGTAGATTTACTAACGCATTATTTGCAATTGAAAGTATCATTAGTATTGGTATCATTAATTAAATATTGGCCGTAATGTGCCGGAAAGTTTGGTAAGAGATTCGAAGAAAAGGAACTGCCACTGATTAGACGATTGATTGCATTCTTTACTGTCAGCAATTAACGAATCGAAGCACGAACCTGAGGTAAAGCGTCCAGAATTAAACCACAGTGAACACTTCGCCTTCGACCACGACAATACCAGAACTCACTGCAGAAGTCTCTGTATGGCGTTCAGTTGTACATCCCGAAAGTTCAACGCAATATACATATATAATTTAATTAAGTTAATTTTTCTTGAATTTAAATTATTTTCTAATAAAGTTTACTATTATTATTATTATTATTATAATTTTAGACTAATGAAATAAATTATTACACTAAAGAAAAAAGACCTTGAGCACTAGCAACACAGGCTCTAATTTATAAAATGACATTAGATATTGAGCTTATTAGTTTTAATAAAGTAATATATTGAACTAATATTCTGTTCTGAAGCTGATGTTAGAAAGTCCAAAGGGTTAATCGTTTTAAATGCAATACTTCTAGCCAAGGAAAAGTTAAGGCAGTCGCAGAGAATGTGCTTTATTTTATTTTTTATTAGTAAGCATTTGTCCACAACTGCAGATTGGGGAGGAAGACTTCTTCAAGATCCATTGGTGAGTTGCAGTTGTATGCCCAAGGCGAATTCTCGAAAATGTTTGGATCTTGATTTTCTCGACATTTGTTGGGTATAAAGGTGAAATTAATTGTTGGTTAATAGAAGAGTAGTGTTGATGATGGTATCGTAGATTTCCTTCTGTAATTTGCTCTTTAACTTTTCCTCCAATGTATCTATGAAGATCCAACTTTTCCATGACATCATCCGTAGTTAGAGGTGCAGAAGCAGCATACTTAGTCGCTCGATCAGCCTATTCGCTTTCCAATAAACCGATATGACTAGGAACCCATAACATTTTAATTTTTCCGCCGGGTGTTGTAATTATATTCCTTAATTTGTTGATGGTGCTTCATCTCGAAGTCGAAGGATTCCGAATAGCTTGTAATACAGACAAACTGTCAGTAATAATGACGGTTTTCAGTTTGTTTTTATGGGCAAGGTTCGCAGCGTGAAGGATAGCTCTGGCTTCGGCTGTGAAGGTTGAAGTACTTTCGTGAAATATGTGATTGAGAAGAACCTGTCCTGAAGCATCTACCACGGCAAAAGTAGGAGGCAGACCAGAAGATTTTGAGCCGTCTGTGTATAAAAGATTCCAACCGGTACTCTCCAGCACTCTCTTGGGGTTTTTCAGTTATAAGATTTCTGAAGACGTGATTTGGAGTATCTTCTTTCTAATAAAGTTTAATATAATATATTGAACTTGAATTATAATAATAAAAGTATTTACAAATGTACATATATGCGTGTGTCTACCACTGTAAGCTAATATGCAATTGTCGTACTTAAGACAATGAAGAGCCAAACAATCAAAATTCATGTTAATTGCGGAAGAGCCCATCCATTGAGGACCGAATAGTGCGTACACTACTTAATATTTGCGAGCTTATACTTGATTTTATTAGTCCCCATTTCCTTGATTTTAAAATACGCGGTAGATAATTCGGCGTAACTGCACTTTTATTTGCATCTTTCGCATCATAGTGATAAGTAAGCAAGTCATAGGTGGCTTAAGTGACGTTTAGATGCTCACCATCTCGAAAACTATATTACCAAATTTTTTTAAAATGTAGCCGTGTCAACAAGTATCAATTTTACTTGAACCTTCAGAAGAACTTGTATCGAACTGCAGGAGCATTGCAGTTGTGAAATTTTGATCTTCTTATGTGTTTTTTTTTTCAGTTTTTGAAATGCAAAAAGTTTCGAATTTTTCAAATTTAATAAATGCAGATTAACTGAGAAAACATTCGTCAGTCGTAACTTTTTGCCACTGTTGTTGAACGTTGGACTGGTTACATAAAAAACGCAAAGTCGGACGAATGACTGTATAAACATCTAATATAATTAGGGCAACTCGAAATTATACTATTGCCAATATACAGATGACATATGTGTACAGTTCACCGGACTCAGAATCCATTCTTTACAAAATTTCATTTTATTTATCAGCGCAATACCTTTGAATACCTTACAATACCTTTAGTCCAATGATTTTTAACATTTGTACACCTTTTTTTCAGGATGACTCGTCAAAACCCAAAAAACGCCCTAGTTTTCGTAATGATCTCAACATTTCTTGTAAACGTTTTTTCTGAACCAACCTTTTGATATTTGCACACAGATGGTATTCGCTGAGGAACACATCTAGAGAATATAGTGGGCGACGCAACAGTGACGCAATTCATACAAATTTGTTAGCTCACCGAAGCGGTAGCTTAACCATGTTGTCGTTTCAACGCGGCCTAAGGTGGTACCCGTTTGTCAGCTTTATCGACAGCTTTGTCATGCACTGCTTTTTGATATTCGAGCGTTCTACATAAGCATCCTTAATGGTCTTGCCACTAGGTTTAAAATCAGCGAACGTATATGAGACGTCAATTTTCTTCGGAGATCAGCTGCGATAACACTTTACGTACCGTTATTGAGAGAGGACAACGATAAGGTGTTTTCATAAGAAATCATACCGCGATGTGACCCTGAGTCATTTTTGAGAATCATGGAAATAATTGAAACGTTATTGTTTCTGTTATAGCCTACACAATTTGTGGTATAAGGGTATATCTAGTTTGCACGGATGTGTGGAATGCCCAGAAAAACCCACCCATTTTTTATTATACCATTCGAGTCAGAGTTACTTTCCGAACCGATCTAGGCTTGTCTGTCTGTCTTTCTGACTTATTTTTTTCTGTTCAACGTATAGATATCCCGATAAAGTTTGATATGTGTTTTGTTTTGGCCCAATTTCATTAAAATGTTTCGAAGGCTGCCATATGTAGGTTCAGCATAAAGATGGCGGGCTGATGGACGATTCAGAATTACTTTCTGTAAATAAGTAAATTATTAGGTGGGTTTATCGCAAGTCTTTCTGGGCGTTGTATAGGTCCGCACAAATTGTATTACCTTGTACCACATGTGTTGTAGACTATAACACTATAACAAAAGCTTATATGCGATATATATGCAATAAAATATACATACGTAATAATATTACAATAAAATACATTTCAATAGAATGTGCATATAATGGCTCCCTCTTTTATTTCTGGTTGTAAAGCAATTAACATATTCTGGGTATCACAATAAAATAAGTATATATGTTAATAAAATACTTTGTTATTGTTATTTTAGTATGATATCGTATTTGTGCATTTGGATATTGTTTAAAAATGTGTTTGTTGTTAAACATTTTAATTTAATTATTCTGAATTAGAGACCAAACATTCACTACAAGTTGGGCTATTTATTTATTTGGTGGATTTCGGTAAATTAAATCTTT
>CCAG010005817.1:0-31130 GCA_001077435.1 Glossina morsitans morsitans
AAAAGATTTTAAAAAAAATGTGTGCGAAATTGTACACTCCCAGTTAAAATGACCAAAATATTCAGATCGAAGATGTGCTTCTGAAAAGCGTAAAATTCCCTGTTGACTTAGCTATCAGTCCTTTTATCAGCTTTTGGTTGGACAATCTTTGTACATACATCCTTAATTTCCTTTGTACATACATCCTCATCAAAAATCAACTTTTACAAAAGTTTCACCTGCAAATCCATAATAGCTAATATATTGCGGTGTTTAACTCTCGCAAATATCGAGAATAGGAAATGCATTGCGAAAATAGTCCTATGGAACAACTGACAAACCTTCCATGAAAAAGGAGATTTGAGACGATTTGATGTCTAATAAAAGATTTACATTTGGGTTTTGATTAAGTCAAATTTACTTAATCGAATTTTATAGTTTAGTTATCCCCTTAAGATGATCAAAGTTTAACATCCGCAACACTGATTTTTTCTTTTTAAGTTTAAAACGCCAGACGTGCATGTGTAGAAGAGCGACTGTATTAAATGGAACTGAGTATACATTTGCCATAGTTAACAAGAATCCATGTACATGTGATATAGAACGCGTCTTAAAGTTGTGAGGACCAAAGTCGGCGGTCGTTCTGGTCCCAGACATAGTTAAATTTAAGTTATCTAAGTATTCTAGCCTAAGTTAATCACAAGTTCCATCAAGACTGGCTGCGCTGAATAACAGAACAGGTATGTTCATATTTCAAGCCAGTTGTTTCGTCTTTGAATGAGGAGAAAAAGATTAGCAACGACAACCATAATCGCGTGTGGCAGGAAAAAATGAACTGCCGTTAGAGGTAAACGCGTTTTCTTGTAATCCTGGTTTGCGTTAAGTGGCGGAGGTTTGTTGTAAGTCGCGACGAGGTATACTAGCAAAATACGATTTGATACGTGTAGGATAACTGTCATATATTTACATCCAAATTATTAAGAAAATCGATGAAATAACTTAGAGCAAGCAGTGAAATGAATGTTAAAACCGTACATATATAGATATATGTATATATGTATACCCAATTAATATAAAAAGGAAGAGAACAATGGATGTTTCAATTCCATCCTATCAAACACAATACAAACAACGATATCCCAGTGAGTAAAAATAGTTTACGAAAGCAGTCGCTGCAGCACAAGTGTAACGGGACTTTTGTTCCTTACAAAGTAATCCGGACTTTTTCAAAAGCATAAGATTCTACCAGAGCTGGCTGGTGAAAAAGTAATCCTTCAATGACATGAAGAGGATCATTTTTCACGTTGCAGATCACATTTGAATTTGGCAACAATAAAGAATGTCGCAACGACTTTTTTATATTTAGTTTACTATATATATTTATTAAATTATAAAACAAAAATTTGCAATGCAATTAATTCGGTAGATGTTCAAATTGTCGTAATCTATTGAATATTTATATATTTGTTCATAGTTTTCATAAACTACGAAAGTGAAGAAAAAAATTTATGTAACAATAAACAAGCAAATCCTTGTTCACCAATAGTCGTAAATACGTTAAGTTTAACTAGCCAACCGTGTGATATGATAAAGATTAAAAGTTAAATTAAGTAGAACGTATGCAATTGTTCAATTGTTTTCACGGAGATTTTTAAAAAACTTTTTAAATTTTTCGATTTTTGCCAAGACCCCCCTATAGGTTTGAAAACTTCGTCAATATATCTTCATTGCTTGGGTAAAAACAAAATAAAAATAAAGCAGAAAAATAGTATCCAAGTAGCGATACAAGTAGCGATAGTAGTAATCAAAGCGCATCCAAGTGTACTAATTATCAACCTTTCTATATAACTATTAATCCTTATAACTATGTATACAGCATAATATAATCTACAGCTTAAAATAATATTAATTAACACAAGAGCTAATTTTTATGAAGGTCGCAAAATAAAGTCAGGGCAGTCAAAATCTAAGGTTCATATTAATCGATAGTGTCGAAACCGATTTAATCCATTGTGGCAGGGGTTCAAGTATTTTGGATGACCTTCATGGCCGCAAAGCGTTCTGCTTTCCTTGGCAAAAGCACCTTGGGAACAGGAAAAGCTTATTGAATTATCAACCAACAATTAGCTAACAGTGTAGTTATATATATTAATATCACAACCAACGACGTCGTTAAAACAGTTCACTGCTTTCGCTGCTGAGAGCTATTTAATTTTCGGCACTTATTGATTCAAAAATGAACATGTTTTAAAAAGCCCTCACGGAAAGTTAACTCTAATAACAAATGATTCAAATTTTAAAATTAGTGAAAAAAACGATTACAATGAGAGCTTAACCCTGCAAAAACACATTGACATATAAAATTCTATTTAAAAATAAAAAACTCAAACATTAGCAGCAACAAAATCGATTATATATTGTAAATATCTGCAGGATATCCGTTACACTGTCAACTAATTTGTTATTTACGCTGTATGCACATTACTTACGTAATAACAATAATCAAGCCGTATAGTCTACCTAATTGAATTTTGATGCAACAAAGAGAAAAAAAAAAGTTAGTGATTTAAATGGAATTTTAAATGACGTTATAATAAAAATCGGTATCCTGGTTTATGGGAGTGAACCGAACCAAAAAGGATATATATGAGATTTAATATGATATCAAACTTTTTCTGATTTAAATCATTAAAAAAATAGGAGAGAAACTGAATCATGGACGTTGCTCAACTCACCTAAAATCTATTACTCCTTAGATACACGAATTACTAACGGATGATCAAAATGAACGAACATCATCAATATATCCCTCGACGCTTCATTGGATAGCACGAATTAGATGATATTTACCAATTACTAGATTTTTGCACTAAACGAGGAAACCGCTTTGTTAGCTATAATAATATTTTATTTCAGACATTGTTTTAATGGAAGATAGGGTAATAGAACAAAAATATTACATATAGTCATATATAAAAACATACATTTACATATATTCATGCTTTAATTCATTAACCATACGGACCTACATGATCTGCTTTTAGCGTATTCCTTATTACTATCTTTTAATTAACAATTTCCGGGGTGTTAATCCAATCGGTTTTCTAAACTAGCTGTCGTTATGCTTGCTTCAATAAGTAATAATTAATAGGACTCACGTAGTCTAATGCAGGTTGATATTTAAATTCTTCGACACCTACTTGAAAATTAGCTTGACAGGGTGGAATTATCTTTCCAAGGGTTTGCGTTGCTTCCTCGCGAAAATTTCTCGTACACCTCAACAATTACACTATTTGTAATTCGAGCGGATAAGAGAACTATTTACACGTCTCATTCGGCGCCATTATGACATCCTTTTTTTATCTAAAAAACCTTTATTGGCTGCCTGACATTTTTATTCAACTGGATGTTTTCAAAAAACTCCTGTTATAGGAAAAATTGTAGCAAATTGGAAGAAACTTCAAAACAACAAACAGAAAAACATGCAACAGTAATATGTTAAAGTATGTATAAATATTACATAATGTATTTTATCTCAATAAAATGATACCCAAAGCACAAAAACAAACCATTAAAGCAAACATAAATATGCGTGCGAGATGCTCTAGCATTTACTAGCGTGCTCTGCAACTGATGAAAAGAAAACATCTGACAACTTCATCGTGTTAGCTGAAAAAACTGATTCGTAATATAACGACTTTAAGACAGAAACTTTTGAACGGTATAGGAATACATGTGATGATGTTGTCGGCATACACTCGCAACAAATAAGCACGTAACGTCTCTCGTTGCATTGCTTGTACAATTTTCTCTTTATCCTTGTACGCATTAAATGCTTACACATATATGATGACGGTGGTATAGAGCACTATTTTGCATATGCAATAGAATTTCAAGTTTATACAACAAATAAATTAATTAAAAATATGCACTGAGGGCACTCATGTTTTTTAAACCTTACGAACGCACACAAACGAGAAAAGCTTATGCGCATCTTGAGATACGATTTTAAGAATTTAATATAAAGAAACTTGTTATGATGAGTGAAGAGGAAGAAATTTATAAAGAAAAAAACGCGTAAGAGTGCAAGAGCATCTTGTTTATGTTACTCTTCAAGAAGCCTTTTAGAAATAAATAAAGACAACTAAGGGTAGCTGGAAAACTTGCCATTAATACAGACAAATGTTGCATGGAACTATGCTTTTCTTGTAATCTGCCATAGATACTAGAAAGAACATTTCTAAGTTAACCGCAGCTACTTATCTCATTTTGAGGAAACTTTAAGGCAGTTCGCCACATTTTCCAACCTTACTTTAAGAGAAGAATTTAGTGAACGTTCTTTAAAAGCAAATGTGACAATTTGGCCCCTGTCTTCATTACCACACTTAAATATATTTAAAATATTACGCAAATTTTTGTACCCATATTGGCTCGTTGCGCAAATTTGGGAAAAGAAAATTAAAAAGCTCTGCAATGTTTAAATATGGAAAGTTTTTACATTCGCTAAAGCCTTTTCGTTGGGTGATTAGACTAATAAGGACATAATATTCCTGTCGGACTCAAAATTAATCTTAAACTTCTCCTAACACTAAGTTCTTATAGAACTTAGCTAACCTGGACTCATCTTAAAAAGTGAAAAGGTATATACGAAATACAAGAAAAAAAATTGGATTTTTTTAAGAACTTGCTATTTGGCTCTTAAGGAGTGGCTCGTGTTCCTTTCATCCCACCTAACCCGATAATAAGGAAGGGAAAAGAAAATGGAAGAAAGGAAGGGAGTAGTGTTTGTGTGGGTTTTATATGAAAACGGAGTCATCTAGAAGTGTGCGAAAGACTACCGTAAATAGTTGGCTCCAACAGCCGTTCTAATATGGTTAAAGAGTTTCGAATAGAAGTCGTCTATTGAGTGATAACTTCAGGACGAAAAAGGTGAAGATTTTATTGGACGACTAACCTTAATTACCTCTGCGGAAAACTTGGATTTCTATTTATTTTGCGATGTTTTAAGGAAAAGAAGTAAAGAAACTCGCTGTAATTGATAAATTAGTAGACATGTACGAAAACAAGTACAAAAACGAAGTACCATTACGTAAGGATTTGCTTTTCCATTGGTGCTGTACGTACACTTTTTCGTGTTTTTTATGGAATTAAAGCGTATTTTTTGCTTATAACTATATCCTCAACAAAAAAAAAAGATTCCCAAAGTGTTATTTAAGTTTTTGTTTGCCTTTCTCATCTACTTTCTTTAAGTATGATACTAATTTTGTTACAGTTTCTTGTAAATCACGATGAAAATACCTTTTGGTGCAGAAAATTTCTTTATTAGATATAAATTGTGAGGATGGACTGACAGCTTATTATTCCTTATTCCTTTGCTGTAAAAGTATACATTGATTAAAATTTACGAAATGATGATTAGTAGAAGGTTGGTGGTCAAAATATATACATATTCAAATACAAACCGAAGGCTGAGGTCACCTACGTGGTACCTTAAGTCTTGCGCCAAAAACTAACTAAAACGTGAAAACAATACCATTGTTTGTTCAAGTATCCGTCAGTTTTTTCGCAGTACGCCAGTAAAAAGAAAAAGGTCTACGTGCTCTTCATTATAAGCCTTCCTCCGCTTCATTTCAAGCCTTCCTCCGCTTCATTTCAACCGACACTATGGTTTCATCATAACTCTTACACAATTTTTGACTATGAGAAATACTTCAGCAAATTTAGCTAAAAACCACAAGTTGAAACTATATACGAGAGGTAAAGTATTTCACATTGCAGCATTGTAGCATTGGATTTTTGTCTTGTAAGAAGTGTCCCAAATGCCACCCTGTAAGAGTTTAGAAATTAAGATTCCGTACAGTGAAAGAGAAAAAAAAATTATTTTTTTTGAAAGGAAAACGTGATGTGCATGGAAATAAATTAAAATAAATTATACAAAAGGTTTACGTCAAGTATTAAAGAGTAAAATTCGATCGTGTTATTGAAAAATGAAGTAAAACACGGCTTGTTATACATAAAAAATAACTAACAAGGATTTTTTTGGTTCCGTTGTTTTTAAAAATAAATTGTGTTAATTAACACTAGTTAGTTAGTTAACATTACAAAATAAGAAAAAAGCAATACGAACTTTGTATGTATCTCAAAATTGCAAAAACGTTAAAGAAAAAAATTCCCTGTTTCTACTAATCACAAAGCCCAAGACCAAGGCCAAGAGAAAAATTCTTTTAAAAGAATTGTGCAATGCTGCAAATGTTGGATATATGTGTACGTTTGTATGCATATCTAACCAACGAGTAGAGCACAGTCGACTTTTGGGTATTAACGAAAGACCCGTATAGTATAGAAAGACCGTAATAGTTTAGTTTACTACTCCAAACAGTTGTTTGACCTTTTGAAAATTCAATTATCGTTTAGAAATCTGAAGCCAAGTTAATGCTTCTTGGAAGCTAGTGTCTTTTTGCATCCAGTAAGGCATTCCTTCCACCTTAAAAAGGTTTGATATGTACATTTTTTTTTAATATTTAATAAGAAAATTTTAAAGATAATTCAAGAAACAACCTATAAATTCATATATTTATTCGTAAGGGTTTAAAAATAAAAAGAGTAAGAATTAAAATATAAAGAAAGAAGAAGGAGATACCAATATATAAATTGCAGTAACAATAGTAGCCGTATTTAACAAAAAAAGGAATAATAAAATAATATTAAATGTTTTTATTAAAGCAACAATTTTTTTTTTTTTTGATACGAGGACAAGTTATGGGCCGATGAAGACCCTAGGTAAGGCATAGGATCAGTCCGTCCGGTAAGTAAGTTTCCTATATTGTTTTAAGGTATGCGGAATATCTGTGGGATAAAAATTACTTTCGAACTAATCAGGGACACATGTGTCCATCCATTTACAGCCTCCGATTTTTTTGACATTTTCAACAAATGTAGTTTCTTTTTCGTTACGCAACAGGAGACAAACGGTACGATATCAGATCATAGACATCATATTGTTACAACAAACTTTACTTCTTTTCTGACTTAACATACTCATCATTCCTAACACACAACTAACTTGCAACTAATTACTAAAAAAATTGTTTTGCGTAAAATTTTATAATTTTGTCGTTGCCTTCACGCAGAGCAGAAAAAGATGATATACAATCAAATTACTTCACTTCACAGAAACAATAACATCTCTACCATGTTTTAAACTGGACGGTTGGCAGCACTTGTGATGTACATTGTATTTCCTGAGATAAAAAAGTGACTAGCAATGGAAAAGAATTCGGCTGGAAGCGTAATATAACAGACTGACAAGAAAGAAAATCAAATTCAAGCATGACTGAAACTGAACCATTTAGTTAATTTCTTTGAAAAATATTTAGAAAATTCCATAGAGAACGGATGCTAAGGAAATAGCCCTAAGGTAGTTGTGAAAGTGGAATAGAGTCAGAAAATAAAAGTAACAGATATTTAATTTATATAATTTACAGTTCATAAAGCACTTACTGATGCAGATATATATGCACGGTATTGCTACGTATTTTCTAACTTTGTCTAAATGACTGTTGGAAATATGTCTTTCGGATAGTTTCCTTTTGAAAAACAGAGAATAAATAAAGGCAAATGAAATCACTAAGAACAGTACAGCCGGGCAAAGGCGACCATTAGAAACCTTTTACCACTTCGCCTAATTCGCAGCCATTCATTCATTTTCATGATAATACAAAATAACAATTTTACATTATTTTTATGTTCATGAAAACCTTCATATTGCAGGATATTCAAAACGTCAGCCAACGTGCTCTAAACTAAGCAAACTTAATTTACTTGTCAACAGTTTTACTATTTTGCATAAAAACGTAAAAGTTATTCGATTCGGTTCAGTTACGATTAAATTATAACCAGCAGTATCTGTGTAATAAAATAATACAGACCCGTTTGATGTGTTTCCATTTGTTGGTTGTATTATTGCTGAGACTTATCGTCCTTCAGTCTCACACTTGTGTTTGTTTTTCAAAAACTTCCTTGATTATCCTCTTATTATCACCTGGTTCAAACGACTAATCGTTGATCGCTATCTTTCCGCCCCCATAAGCTAGCCGGGACAAAACATGCGCATTAACCGAATGTGTAGGGCGATTTCGTCGGTTCGTCCTATCACTTTGTGTTGTTGGCGTTGCAGCATACGATTATGATTTTTCGCGATTATATCGGAACGAATCCGGCTTTCTATATCTAATTTATCACATTGCAAATACCTCACAATGTTCTTCCACCTTAGATTGTGTGAACGGGCTTACTCTATGCTGATGGATGTATTACAACTCATTAATAGTTTATTTAGCGGTAATCTTATGTCTAAAAAGCAAAGACACAGCATCAACATGAGTCACTTTCTCTTAGTCTCTTAATACACTCTAAAAATTTTAACCTCAGCGTGCTATAATAAAGTAGAATATTTAGAAAATACCTGAGCATTAGTATAACGGATTTCTTAGTTCTTTTTTTATTGAAAAAGTAACAAGCGTCTAATTAAAATTTGCTCGACATGTTTTTGTCCTAGCTATGGCAGTGTATTACCAAATGTTAAAATAGAGAATTATTCATTGTATTTAATGTGCTAAACTAGGTGACAGAATTAAATTACCGCCGCATAAATAGTTGAGCTCCGGCTATCTTTCATTTAAGCATTTTTCATTTTTATAACTTCTGATCGGATATCTTATCTTCTCTTATCAATTGCATTTCCATGCACGTGGAGGTTCTGTTTTACTTTTGTCTGCCGGCCTTAATTTCTCTTTTTAGTCAACTTTCTGTGTTTTTCCTCTATTTTCCCATAAACTGCTATTTTCTATTTCAATACACTATTTCTTTAACCTACCTGCGCTATTTCTTAATACCGACTTTTCACATTTTACTTCGTGTTACTTTCTTTTTTTGTATTTGATGAAGGACTTACTGATGCAGTCTATCAGTCTATTTGAACGGTCAACTAGCGGAGCTACGACCAATTGGTTACTCTACGGGCAGTTGACTTACGGATGGGTATGGATTACACCTATGTTTCGGTAATGTTACTCCGACAACGGTTCGATCGAGAAAGAAGAGAATGCGCAAAATTCTTATCTTCTATGCCTCTGTTCGCAATTAAATTGGCGTTCCCAATCGGATAAGGTAGCTGACTTACTTTGAATGTAACAGCTCTCCCATATCGTATTGCGGTCCTAATTGCAAGCATAAAAAATTATGTCTGCAATTCTCAACAAACAATATACATACGAAAACCTAACAACACAAACAAAATAAAAACAATTTAAACTACAGTTAGCTAGGAATATATATAGAAAAATATAACAGTACGTAAAAATAGCTTAAACAACGCTAAATACGTAGGATAAACTTATGTCTAAGTGTGGAACCAAAAAGAGTCTCGCGACTTTGGTCCTTACAAAATTTATAAACTAATTTCATTATCGGATACCATCAAACTACTCCTTTTAATACCCGTGTACTGCTGACGTCATACTCCTTGTGAAATTTGAAATTTTATTATTGCGTTACGCTTTGCGACATCTTTCTTTTTGTTTTTTCTCTTATGTGAGCACGTGAATTTCCTAGTTTTAAGACCTCTTTTGCTTTAATTGTAACTAGGTGAAGCTTTGAATCTTAAGGACTGCGTAATTTAACTAAATCTACATTCTGTTTATATAAATGAATAAATAAATATGCCGCTGGCGATGGGCAATTCATTGAATGAAATTCCTTTAAAATATAATCGTTTCTTCTTATAAAAAGGAAACAAGAATTATGTACACATTTGAGAATCATCTTATGCGAGCCAATAAAAGTCATCAAGCAAATGGATTAGCGGATGAGGGTTCAAAACCTTCACTTAGTAGATTTTTGATTGGTTGCAGTAGGAGTATTACGAAAATTGCTCTCACTATATAAAAAGGAGATAAAGTAATTTGAAGTGCAATAAAACCTTTCTAATTGTACGCATTTTTTTCTTGATTGAAATTTAATTGTTATTACGAATCCGGTTTTATCTCCTTAATCGCATCAAAATGGAACTTTCATGGATCTTTTTAGCTTTGGGAACAGGAAAAAGTCTTAGGGGGCCAAGTTCACTAAATACGGTGGGTGACTGGTGAATACGGCGTTGTTTTGGCCAAAAAATTACCAACAAGCAAAGTCAAAATTTTCAATTTCGGAACAAACTTCGTCAACGAACACAAAAAAAAAAAAAAAATTTGAAAATTGCATGTAATTCACTTTTTGCTTTTAAGCACACATCGCATATGTACACGCCTACATATGTGGGCGCATCGACTAAATCATTGCGGTTTAGAGTGATCGCAAATCTTTTATTAAGCTAATGAACTGTGGCGTCCCCACCTGAATGTATTGTCTTTAAGCTTGGCGCAATAGTATAATTCACCAGAGAATGTGTATAGAATTCAGTTTTTGGAACCTGGACTATGACTGTTCTCAGCGGCTGCATTAGTTGGGGTCAGCTGCACGTAGTGTTTTACGGTTTGTTATTATCAAATGAAACTATCAAAAAGAGAACGGCATCAACAACAACTGTCGAAATTGGGACGAGAAACGCGCAAAGTGTGCTAAAGGTAACGATATAATGAGTTGTCAGCATAATGTGATTTCCGATTTCACATTGCAAAACTCATCTATGCGCTAGTGAATTTCGTAGAGGGAGAAGTGACTAAGTACATGTATATGGAAAAGCCCTACGAAAGAGCTGAAACTTGCGAAAGTAAAAGAGTGTGTAAAGGAGTAGATTTATAATTTGGCTCTAAATGTTTATATGTATTTTTGGCAAGCTTTAAAAAAAGAAAAGATAGCGGTGTAATCTGCTAAATTGAATATGATCACTAGATATCAAAACCTCGCACGTACATGAGAGGCTACGCACTATGTTATTTTAAATAGATGATCATTGCATCTCATGTGACGGCATGTTAATAGGCAAACAATGCCCCGTCTGAGACCGCAACTGGTAAACTAAGCGGAAATACTAGCGAAAATAAAGAACATAAGTGATGATCATAAGCTGAAATATTCCAGTGCTGTTGCCACAAAGAGAGCGAGTACTTGTTGTTGATTGTTAAGGTGCAATATTATCTGCAGTAGTGTCCCCACAAACGCCCATATGGCTAGGCAGCCAGAGAAAATGGAAACAAAATGTATCAGGTTTGAGGCTGAATAATAAAGATCTCATTTCTAACTCATAAGGGTGGCTTTTACCTGAGGCAAAAGATTGCAAAGCGGATAAGCCCAATTAACTGTCTGACAGAACAGTCTGGTGACAGAAATTTCATACAATTCTATTTTCAACAGCTGCACACAAAGTTATGAAGTGAAAAATCTTGCAAGTTAAACAATATTCGCAAACGTTGTCGCTCTTACATCTCTCTTCCTCCTAGTTTCTTTAAACTAAAGATTACCAGTGTTTTCATTTAGCACGTTTCCCACCGAATTCGGCTGAGCAATATACGGCTTGATTAAAGCACGTATCGCTGAGAGATTGAAATTTTGAAAGCGCAAAAATGCTACTACAATCACTTATTATTATTATTAATATAATTTTGCCTTCATTACGCGAAAAAATTTTTCATCTTTTAGATTTTAAGGTTATTTTACGATAAATAAAAATTATTTCTTTAATATCCTCGCCTGGAGTATTCAATATGGAACGCAATAGGTAAGATGAAAATACCCTATACTTTTCAAAACATACTATATTTTTTCAAAAAACCGTGCAAAAAAAAATAATGAAATTCATACTACATATTTATAAAACAACAATCATTCATTTTTATTAAGAACAGACGAGAAAGTTATATTCGGCGGAGGCCGAATCTCGCGTACCCATCACTATATTTTTCGCATTCTACTGTCCAAGTTCTTTTTTTTTTGATAGCCATATCGCTGATAATATTACGAAAAAATTAGTCGTGGTGCCTACCATACTCCTTTTAAAATTAATCCACTTTTAGACAGATAATATATCTTCTTTCAAGGAGTGTATAAAATAGATTTAAACGTTTTGTCTTGTTTGCCTTGTGATAAAAAAGCATTAAATCTCAAAAAAGTGAAAAAAATTACATTTAATTACTCGTAACTTTGTGTGGACACGGCCAATTAGTTCCATTTTTGGATGTAAAGAGTAGACTGTTTCGTAAACTAAATGTGCAAAATTTCAGCCTGCTTACTTTAATAATTTCGGAGTAAGGAGAAGAAATCCAACAATTATTATTAAAAAACGGAGTTGCTTCCAGTTTACACTCCACTGTACGCGTCCGTTGGTTTGGCCCATTTTTATTGCCAACCTGCGCGCAGAAACGTCCACAGTTTCTACCAAATTTGAAGTCGATATCTTTATTTTTGCGACAAGGACACCACACGACACAAACGTACGGACATGGCTAAATCAACTCCGAATTACACGCTGATCAAGAATATATATACTTTATAGGGTCTCCGAAGATTCCTTTTGGGCGTTACATATATTATGGAGAAAAACAAAATGAGTATACCTCCTCGTTACAATGGTGGGTATAAAAACAAATTAAAATTAGTGTACAGTGAAAATTCAGTTCATAAGTACATACAACACATACAAATCGAAATTAAAATTAGGAATAAAAATCAATTTCCCAAGAATTCATATCTTTTCGGTACCAAGCGTGTATGTTTATTACGAACTGGGTCAAAAGTGCTATCATCAGAAGATATGTCAGATATCTCTAACTCAACTGTCGAGTTTGAGGCAAATGAAGAATTTAGTTCATTATTGATGACCACGTGGTAATAGTAGGCCAAGTCATTAACACATGTGTGGGCATAAAACCTGTTGTATAAAAAAATTTATGTGAGTTAGAAATGAAAAAAAAAATGTTTTTTTTGGAAAACGAAAAATTCGTGTAAAAAAGTTTGTTTGCTCTCATTGATGGACCATATTATTTCAAAATCGTGTAAAAAAAGAGTTGGGTGTACCTATATGGCTGTCATGACAGTCATAAGAGGAATCATAAAAAGTAGCAATTAAGTTACCAAAATGTGTACAGAAAATTCTCGAAAACATATCAAAGACTTAACAAACTTTATTGATTCTCCTATAGAGGTTATTATTATTTTTATAATATTTAACTTTTAACCCATAACCATGATTTTAAAATGCACTTAAGGAAGATTCTCTTTTTCGCTCACTTAGAAATACGAACTAAATGGAAATTTAAAAGAAAAATTCCATTATTAAGTATGATAACAAAATATGTAATTTAAGGATAACGGTAATGATAAAGACGCGAATACACACAGTGAACTTAAAGGAAATTAACTTTTACTTCTTTGACTTTTTATATCTAATTAAAAACCATGTGTATGTGCATAATGCACATTCACTTTACTTTCAAAATCTTTATTATTATTATTTTCTTTCCTCATTTCATATTTGTAGCTTTTTTTAAATTTAGTTACTGGTTTCTTAAAAGAGTGATAATTTATTTATTTTTAGTTATTTTAATAAAAGAGATACGAGAATACTTACACTAAATACATTGATGTTGGTTTTGATAGTCTAGCTTTTACTTCTTATGAAAAGATATTTAAGGCGTCCAAACTAAACGTTTGCACCGATGTAGCAGATGTAGCGGTTTAGGCTAATAGCGAATAGTGAAATATGGAACTAATAAGGGAATATTCGCGCGACTTTATTACGTATGAGAAATGCGATCGGAAAGAACTAAAGTTTATTTCAAGAAAATTCTCGTTTTTCATTCAAAGTACGAATTCCCTGCGAACATTATAAATTGCCTTTTGAGGCAGTCCATACAAGTATCCACTTCTTTGGTATTGTCATCGTTATTATGGTCGATGTTAATGGCTCACCTTTGGATGTTATAATGCATTTTTGATTCATCGTCCGTTATAATCCAGCAGCACTTATCTCCATGTTAAGACAATTAACATTCCAATCATTTGGCTTTTTTTGTGCACAGAATTCCAGTGTCATTGCAAGTATTGATGTCCTTGAAACGCCATAGATATTCAATTTTATTGCCAATGTTAATGGTTCGCCTAGTACGCACTTCGGATGTCGTAACATATCAATTGTTCATATCATCCGCCGCTATTTGTGTTAGGCAGAAAACTAATAGTTCCTGCATTTGACTTTCTCTTGCAAAGAGTTCAAGTCATTCGAAGCTACCAAGAACTCTACGTACCCTTCAGTGGGTTAACGTACGTGCCTCCATATAAAAATATTACTAGTTTATCACTGCTCACAGCGAATGTAATCCAATCTCTTACTCATTTCTGCATTTTTTATTTGGGCATGTGGTGGCTTGGAATTCCAAGTTAAACAGGTGATTGTTGAGGAGAAAGGACGCTCGGTAGAAGGTGTGCTAAGATCAAAGAAGTGTATCGTTTGATAGAAAGTTTAGTCATCCATTAAAGCGGCCGCGTTGCTGTCATTTTTTAATATTTCTCCAGAGCAAATTTTTTTTTTTTTATACTTGAATACATGACCAAAGTATGGCCGACGGTGAGTGTATGCAAAGATTCCAAGCGGGCATGATCGTCGAAGCAGAAATGTAAACTGATCTAAACAAGTGCGGCCGACGGCGAGTGCAGGGGCGAAGAAAAGTCCCTAATCTCTCTTTTATTTCCTAAGTTCTAAAGGAAAGGTAAAGCCAACTTATAGCTGGCTAGCACCTCACCGCTATAAGGCCATTCTACTGGCTATATCAGCCAGGGATGCTGGCTGGCGCAAAATTTAATAATAATACGGGAACATATTGGCGGGTGGTATTTTACCCTGAATTGGTAAACAATATTCGTATATCTAAATTATTTTAGATGTCTTATGATAATTATATATTTTTATTATATAAGAATGAACATGTTTCTTGAATATTCATGATTAATTTTTTTGCATTAATCAATTCACTTTAAGACATATCCAGCAACCACTTCTATAGATTGGATGGGTTTCTTTTTTCTATTTTGTCCCTTTGCGTAAAGTAAACGGCTACCTGGGTATTAGAAGAAAGTGTTCGTTATTGCAAACACAAGCAGTCCTCATCTAAATCGTGAGAATGGGGAAATGATGAATAGATTGAGTATATGGTTTAAGCAGGTGTATGTTTATATGTATATAGAATGTCATGCACACTTACGGTGGATGGATGAGTTTAGCAAGTTATGTACAATGTATGTATATTTATATAATATAAGTTTTATAACTAGGGATAATACATTAACATGTGGGATAAGTATGCATACATGTGTTTGTTTGTTTCATCAGTAGGGATAATAACTATGTAGATATATTTATATACAAAAGTAATATAATAATTGAATTAATTGATAATAATTGAGGAATAATACGCTAACTCACGTGGCAGTTAATTTTTGGGCGGCAAAAGGCCCGATTTTGCATGTCACAAAAGTAGACATCAAACAAATTACTTATGCAAACCAGTTTATAATGAAGAAAAAGTCTAATCCAATTAACAAGTGGTTCTGTGTCTTTTGAGCTTAAATTAATTTATTCTGGTTCGCATCGTTAGTTTATCAATCAGTTTCATTCGCATGCTAACCAAGAATTATAAGAACTTTATAATTATAATAATTAATTTTATAATTACACTATCTACATATATTTCATAGTTAATCTTCTTTAATTAACGAATTTTATTACCTACGTTTTCAGACTCTGCATCACATGTAGTACGGCTTATATTAAGTTTGTACGAAGTTGTACGAATGTTCGTCAAATGAATTTAGGACGGATTCGCTTTTTATTCCATTAGTGGATTCAGAAACATTATCACTTTTGATTGGACTTGACTAGCTGTGCACCTGTTTCCTCGTCTATCGGTCCTTCAGCTCACGGAAGGATTCCATTGAAAGTGGATTGGTCTATAACGCCTTATTCAGAGAAGATTATATGAAAAAAATTTCCAACTTTTTAAAGCTTTCGATTAAAATGACTGTGACGTATAGGCTTACTAAACCAATGTGGGAAGTTGGAATAGCACGGGGAAACTTTTTGAACTGCCTTCCACAGAGCAATTTCTATGGAGTGTACATTTTTATAGGGCAAAAACCAAACTTATAATATTTTATGACGAAAATTTGACATCAAAACTAACGGTACCAAATTTAGTGAGTCTAGGGTCATTTTTGGAAATCCACTTCATACTTAAGTGCTATCTAGCGGTAACCGACCATCAGAGTCACTCATTAAACACAGACATTTGGCCTCTCCATATTTACATCATTACAGGTGAGAAAAGTTAAGAGGGACCGGATAGTGAGCCGAGAAAAAATTGATTAAAAACATTATTTTTGTAAAAAATTATAATTTCAGTTAATTGTATTCTTTGAATGACGCGTTTTCGGGTGTAAATTTAGAATTAACATAAATGACCAATAAATTGATTTGTTCAGATGACAACAAATATTTGAATTATTAAACGCACGTGCAGCAAAAGGAAAAACTCGAAATGTGAACAGTTACCCAAGACGGCAACATAGACCTTGTTGTCGTGTAAAGACTTATTTTTTTTATGGGGTCACTCATAAAGTAATCTTATAGCACCTTCTATCTATTCTTCTATTATGGCAAAATATTATTTTTCCAGATTTTTCTGAACTAATACTAAAAATGGCAAACAATTTTTATATAGCGGTCTCACAAAATAAGCCATTATAATAATCAGCCAGTTTTAATAGTTTTCGGTGTTGCACCATAACACTCGGATGATCAAATTGTATCAAAATAATTGAAGGAGCGTAAACAGTGTGTGCAACCTGGAGATACATGGATAGATGTATAGATATGTTTAAACCTATTTTGAAGTTGATAATGATATTGAAAAGTTCTTTGGATCGGCTTGTACGATGGGAAAATGTCGCAGGCAATGTAGGGTATAAGATACGTACATAAGGGATATAAACTAACGTTTCACAAGCACATTTTTGGCAAATGCTTGCTTCGTATTACACATAAACAAACATATAAATATGCACACATGTGAGCACATGAAAATTTATTGGTCTGTCCGCAGCATATATAAAAAAGATTTAAAAAAAAAAAAACAAGAAATTATGTAAATACTTGTGCTTGCGGAAAAACGAAAGGTTTAAAAATATCTTGCATTTTTAGACTTTTTCGGTCGACATGCAATGCTATTTAACGCATTTAATTTTCGCTTTTTTATAAAAAATATGTTTAGACATAAAGATAGGCGTGTGATTATAAGAAGGTCAAAATCCTATTGTGCGTCCGTTAATAAAATATTCATATAAATCAAAAATTCATTAATTTAAGTGAAATTAAATTTCAAGCAAGTAAGACGATTATATTCAATCGTACCGGAATCTTTTATATCACTGACCTTGAAAATGCTAAAAGAACTAAATTTTCATAATCTATAATATTGGATCAGCGCCAACAATTTTTTCTATCTTCAGAATAAAGGAGAAGCGGTGTGCGTGTTGTACTTTTTAAGTAACAAGAAAAAAACACAGAAAACAAAGGCATTCACAGTTTTCCACGGATAAGCGTGTAAGCGCTGTAGGCGTGTCCTTTGTCCGGTTTAGATCATTTTCACTTTCTTTTGTAAATTTGTAGACGATACCTTCACTATTGCGAAAGGGAGAATGTTCACAACATAGACTACATAGTTGAGAAGATGGACAGACAAACAGACGAACATGCATTCCGAATTTTAAACTCACCAAGAATTTACAAACTCTACGCGATTTTTGAAGATTGCTCTTTTTAAAAGGTTAATTCTAAACTAATTATGGTGAACGTCACGAAGGTGGTACGTCACTTTTTGTTCACAATACGTTTTAGCGAAGCAACAGGCGAAACATTAATGTTTTATCTTATTCATTTGGCGCCAAAGATTTCAGTAATGCTTGGTATACGAGATTCGTCCCCAGACAAATATACCTTTTTTACGTGTTTTTATCCGAAGACTGATCCTGGAAGCAAATGTAAGCATATGAGCATTAGTGAACGCCAGACATTATGAACTCATCTTTGAACGTATGTATATTTATATAATCTAAGAGCATTTTGCAAATTATTGCTCTATAAGGATGACGTCGTGACTGATAAATTCTGCTGTAACATAGGGAGTTATCTGCAAGACGACGTATTTATATTTCAGCTAATCATGCTAATCAGGTAGAGGTTCGAGTAGCTTGCTCTACCAATATGGGGGTAATCGCTAGTAGCAAGGGCAAGAATCCGTTTTACATTTCCGGAAAGTCACAGCGCTCTCGCAATCACTAAAATATATTTTGCAAATACAACAAAAGCAAAGAGAATTGGTCATGTGAGATAGGCAAAATAATGAGGAAGAACGGAATATGTCTTGTCATCGCCGCGCGTAGGTCAATTGTAAGCCGTTATTTATGAGGTGGATATAGAATTTTTCTCCTTGTCTCAATCTTGTATAGCCGCAATCATACATTTACTATGCTGCGATAGGACGAAATTGATACTGTGCTTATTATTACCAGATTGCCAGAAGTTTTAGATGAATTAGTAACTGGTTTTATATAGAATAATTAAATCCCTTTATTCTACTTGGGTAGTCATGCTACACACGACCTAAATTGCTATACTCGTTCCTTTTTTTAAAATGAACCCCTGCCTGTATATAAATGGCCGATGGGCTTCTGTGAATTGTCTTTCGCGGGAACGACCGGCAAAGTTTTCTTTCAATATTTATTTGTTCATTTTTTTTTTTTTTGATAACTTTTTGAATTGGAATCCAAAGGAAATTTCGTTTCTTACGATAAGCTTCAATGCCTGCAAGTAGGATAAAAAACTACGATTGTTCTAAATAAAACCTCATAATAACTCATCGAAAACTTCTACAATTTGTTAATACTAATCTAGTGATGTAACCTTTGAATACACCATTGAACACACACATCGAAACGTGGCAAAAGAAGAGTGGGGAATGTACATGTATTCAGCTGGGATCCATACCCTAACTTTCTTGCTTGCTGTACCTACATTTGGCAAATAACTGCAGCATAAAGTAGTTGATACCGGAGCTCTCTTACTCTGAACGAACTTGATTTAATCAAATCCGTTTGCCCACACGTCCGTTGGTCCGCCTGTCTCTCGCACGGCCACTCCTTCTAGTATTTGTCTCAATACATTCTTTTCTAGTTCCGAGAATTATATTTAAATGACAATTTTTCCTAGTATATGCGGCTTAAGCTTCGGGATTTATTAACGTCGCGTGAAGCGTGTGCGTCTACAGGTGGTACTATATATGTTATATCGCGTTTAAACTTCATTGTGGGTGGTTGGGTTTGCTTAGCATCATAACATTTTGTAAGAACTAAAACTGGATACTTGGATTCTCTCTCCGGCGAGCCAGACATAGTTACAGAAGAATTTGTATTTCTTATCTGAACTTCCACTGTCCACTGAACATACAAGTCTAATTAGCTTGAAAGATAAGGGTATTAATTATTTCATTATTTACTTACAAAATTTAAAAATCTTATACGATAACTTAATTTTTTGCCCATTGCTGAGAGATACTTCACTCTCTTTATATCTTATAGGGGCCACTCGAGCTAAGAAACTATGTTAATATTACGAACACCTCAAGCGCTTCTGCTGAATAATGTTATCAGTCTCGCGGCTTACAATCAACAAGTCTCCGTTGATCTTCTCTTCTTCAAGAGCGAACACCAAAACTGTATTCACTAGATTGGTGTTGGCAATCCAAGATACTGTAATTTGAACTCAACATCATAAGCTCAAATCAGAGCAACGCCTGTCAGCTTGCCCGAGCTGTCAGCTGACAAATTTTCTTAATTATTGACGGTTCTGTGACAATCTTAGAATATTTTAAATTACCGTAAAATACGTACAACACTTAACTAAGGTTACATGTGCGGGTGGGACAAAAATCAGGCGAGAGTTTAGTCCTCAGATTTCGATTGGACGTAAAAGCTGCAATTGTGATGTAAAACGAAAGACAGATAAAAAAGACAAAATAGAATACCGAGACTAAGCTGAACAAACCACGATGATCTTTTTTAATGTAAATTAGGTAAGAATATCTTATGAATATTTGACAAACATGAACAAAATAGAGATTAGTAAAACAAGTAGAGTTGATAACTCTATAAATAAGATAGGTCTGATGGCTACGTGAATATATCATTGAATGATTTTCATTAAACGTTGGTTAAGACTATGAAGGAAAAAATTTATATTACACGTTACGTTTTATTTCAACATTTGCTAACAGGAGGAGAAGAAAATTAAACGAATCGAATAAGCGCCGCTAAGGCGATTCAGATTTTAAGCAAATGAAAAATGTGTCTGTGCTCCACCCACTTACTATTAATAGAGATAACTACCAGCTTTCCCTTAATGTAATGGATTACGAGTGGCAGTCGATCGATTAAACTAAAAGTCTTTCCCCCAACAAATATCTACAAAGATTTAGTATTAGTATAAAATTGTAATGCATTTCGACTTGCGCTCTATATAAAATGAGATATTAATTTCTATAAATAAAACATTATTGTTGAAGGCATAATTCCCCGAGTGCCTTTCAAAGAAAAATATTAGACTAAATAAATTCTAAATAGATTCTGCTATAAGCTTTTCAAGTGCTTTATGACACGTTTTCGTCGCTTTATTCTACCGCTTTCTCTGTTACTGACAAAATGTTGAATTAAAGAGACAACTGAGTTGAAACACATACCGGAAAATGAAACCAAAGGGGAGGCTGGCTGTCAAGTGTAAGAATATGCAATTGAATTTTTGCTTACATATGTGTACATACATATATATGCATATATTTATATATGTATATGCAATAGGCTTTTTAGATTGCTGCCGTGGACTGTACGGACATGAATGACGTTATGACGTTGAACGGACTAGAAATTGAACAAATATGTATTAACAACCAAGGAGTGCATGCATAACTGGCATTGTGTATGTGTACATGCGTAAAGCAGTGATACGTGGTTTTTTTTTGGTGATGATAACAGTTTTTATGGTTAAGGAAACTCTTAATATTGTGTGTACTTTCAAGTTGAGTGGGTGTTTAAAAACATGGATACCATTTGATTTTTATTTCACTATTTTCGCTTTAGTTTTTCTCTTTAGCTACAAACCGTTTTTCTATTCTTCTCTATTTCCATCACTTGAAGCACGTGACTACAATGATGCCATTGCTATATAGTTACACAATTTATTCAAAATTGTAAAGTTCAATAAATTATGGACATATGTTAATAGATTTACCGTTTATAAGCATTTGAATTCATTAAGTTAATTGCGTCTTTTTTAACTGCCATCATATTTCAGCAATCACTTTCAATCATAAATGCAGTTAGTTTGTCATTTGGTTAGTAACGTTGGGTTATTAGTAATGACAACCCCATTTTGAAGTCAATATCTATATAATTTGAAAGTTGATTTATTAAATCCTGCCCGTTCACCTGTCCGTGTTTTGTGCCCTTTGTAATTCCTTGTCATGTTAACATTTTTTATAGACATTAAAATTTGAAGCATATTCTTTCGGCAAAGTTGCGTGAGAACTATTGAAATAAACGTGACTTAACCGCACTTATACACAAGCATAACAGTTTTAAAAAAGCAAACAAAATGGTTTAGCACATGGTCCATATTCAAGATTTTCCTCAAAAGTTTACAATATGTTTGTTTTTAGCTTTATCCCTTTCTCTTCCTCTTTCTTCGCCACTTTCTTTTTCTTTCCTTCTTTCGTTTTCTCGACGTCTTCGTCTTTCCGATTTTTTTTCGACTAACTTTTGTAACAATTTTTATACCCATTACCGTAGAGTGAGGGGTATATTCATTTTGCCAAAACGGTTGCACCGTCCAGAAGGAAGCATAAAGTATATATATTCTTGATGCGCGAATTCTGAATTGATTTAAGCATGCCCCTTTATCCGCCGATGCAGTGTCGGTTGTAAACATTTTCTTGATTAACAGAGCATTAGCTGAACGCAACTGGGGTTTTCGCTAATTACTTAAATATTGTAAAGGGTAGAAGGATGAAAGTTTCTACATTTACTTAATGAAGGACCTTAACATTCATGTACAAAAATGAAAAAACCATCTACGCTCACATAAAGTTAGAAATGGTAACAATTTAATTTTCTTCCTTGATGTTTTCCACTTACTAAGCTTGATATTAACGAGGCACAGTCTTGAAAGTTACTCTGTACATTCCTCAAATGAAAGTATATTGTCTACTCTAAAATAAACATACTGGACCCTACAACGAGGAGAGCTCGTTTTTTCTTGGCAAGATTATGAATTGGACTTGGAAAATAGAATCTGACCAGTTGAGTAAATATTTATTGTAAAAAGCTTATGGTGGACGTCCGTTAATATGCGTGTCCTATAAGAAAGATTGGAGAGCAGACCGCGAATTGCAACGGATTACAATCGTTTGTAGAAAATAATCGATCAAAGATTAGGTGGATACTTAAACGGCATCAAATGAAACAAACTATCTATTCTCGCATTCTGTAATCCAACTCCTTTTATTTAACACCCCCATCGAAGGGATTGTTAAGAAAAACTAATCCGCCTACTAATTTAAATTAAAGTTAACATAGTTACACATACACAAAGTATCTTCACGTGAAGAATGTCATACGCGTCATAATCACACTGAATCGATTTGTGTGAAATGATGCTACCTTTCCATTTCGAACCATTTGGGCTGTACGTTTTTAACTTCTTTGAACTTGACATCCAGAAATATTAACTGATCATCGTTGCTTGTTTATTACTTGCTCAGCAACTACTTGAAGTTCGCTGTTGCAGTATCGCAGCCTACATTAAACAATGGTCTTTTGCACTTTTGAATTCGATCGCCCAAACATTAACCACCACTACTAGCTCTTCCAGCATGCATTAGAACTTTTAGTGCGTCCAGATCGGAGGAGCTTAACAGCTCTAAAAATGTATTCTTCTTATTTTAGGTAGCCGCTGCACTGGTTTTCCTATTTTAAAATGCAGCCCATGCCCAAATGCCCAAATAGCCGCTTTTTTTGGCCCGTTACAGCGATTCCCAAGCATGTTTCTGGATGGTTCGTTCACCAACATCAGATCAACATTTTTCCCACATCTTCTGGCGCAATAGATCTTGAGTCGCTTCATTATGGTTGAGGTTTATTTGCATTACCTTCATCCTTCCTCGTAGGACTTGCGGTAATCCTTGGGGCAGTCCTTACCAAGCTTGCTTTTCTTTGTAACGTGACCAAATTCCTAACAACGGGAGCATCTATTGCGACTAGTCTGCGCGGATATATGACAAACCACCCGTTCAATCTCGCTCTTCCTAGCCTCGAGTAATACTTTCGTATCCCCAGTTGGGAGACTAGTGATTTCCGTCTCTGTTTCGCCGTACGTCTTGCTCGGAGCTGGCTTCAGGACTGCCAATTCGTCAAAGGCCTGTATCGCTCATTTAACATCATCGCTAGCCTTGTGTGATCTCATTTAGGTGTCCGGATTGAATGGTTCTCCTTTGTCTGAGGGTGCTGACTGAGACTTCTTTTCCTAGAAGTCTGCTCAATGTTCTTTAAATGTCCTCCATATTCACACCACTCCACACAACGCCCGATTTAGAAAAGTCGTTATATGGAATCAATTGCAATTTTCGCAATTCCTCGGCAAAAATGGCTAAGTAGTAGTAGTTTGGCATTCTAAATTCGTATGAAAGCTTTGGACTGACTGCCGCAATTTTTGAGCTCCCACTTATATAGCGAAAATTGAAGTTCATACGACAAAAGGTATAATTTTCAATGCTTCACAATGAAAATTATATCATAATAGTAATTTAACATAAAAAAATTAACTGTGTCAAATTTGGACCATCTCGGCCTATTTTTTATATTCTATCCTAATAACGATTTTTATGAAAATTGATCCATTATAGAACAGAAAAGTCTAAGTTTTAACAAGTGGCGATGAAAAATGACCCATAATATTGCAGTAATTTCATACAAAAATGAACTCTACAAGATTTGTACTATCTAAGCTGATTTTTGGGTCCTGTTCTATGTAAGGATTAAACTTATCCTACATTAGATTGCGTTTTGGGCCCGCTTCCCCATAAACACACACGAGAAAAATTTTCCTTTATATAGGAACAAGATATAATTTTTGTGTTCTATAATAAAAATAAGAATTGCGTTAAATAATGTGGCGTATGGTATTTAATGGTCGGCCTTGCCCGACTATAATGTTCTTACTTTCTTATACTTCAATTTGTGAATGTCGTGAGCTAATAATCCTGCTTTCACGTAAAATTGATATTGGTGGGAAATGTTCTCATACTTCTCCTTCAGATCACCTAATTCGGCACAACATGACAGAAATCATGTGCGTACAGGAAACACAAGCACTGCTTTTATGTGAAAATAAGGCTGTAAAATAAAGTAGGGCAACAAAACCAATATAATGGAAGGTCTACAAAGGTCTTACAAAAAGTTTATCAAATTATTAAATGATGTAAGGAAATGGCTTACTATTATTACGAATATTTTTGAAGTGAAACTTTCTTACACTACGTCCATGCGCCAAGTAGTTACTATTAGATGTTTGTATTCTAAAGTTTCCATAAAGACCACTAATAGTGCTGCAAATTTTATTACAACAAAATTTATTCAAGTTAAACTTAATTTTACTTCAAGCATAATTTTGCTTTCACTTTCTTTTTTCCGTACTGCGTACTTTGCATTTAAGTCTCCATCTTATTACAGTTCGCTTACTGTACTGCTTTAATATCAGCGTTGAGATAAATAACGAAGAACAAGGCATTCTTAATGCGTCATGACAGAGTGCCAAAGAAAAGCAAGAAAGAAATACGTGCAGCGGAAAATTGAAATATTGAATGGCGTTTCCTTCAAAACTTAGTGACATTGTAGGTAAAAGCGTGAATAGAAGTTGAATTGGGAAATTCAACGGTTTTTCGTTGTGACTCATAAATCATCAAAAATAGAGGGCTAAAAATTCCTACATTTATTTAATGGAGTACCCTTCTATTCATATTCTAAAACAGGAAAAACAGGGAACATAAAGCTGTAAGTGAGAAAATGTTAATTTTTTTCCACGTTTTTCCGTTTGCTGTTTATTACTCTTAAGACAAACACAACGGAATGTTGGAAATTATTTTGTACATTCTTGACATGAAAATATGAGGATGTGAGATCTGTCTTAAAATGTGTCAATTCTAAATCAAATATGGTGGACGCCACAGCGTAATGTATTTTTTTTTTTTTTATAACAGTAAAATAAATTTGGTATCAAATAGAGCGCGACAAGCGATGTGTGTTCATTTTAAAGGATATAAATATACAAACCAAAGCCGATTGGTCACTTCAGCATTAGTTCTAGTTTTGTTTGAATAACAATGTAATTTAATATCTGCGGCAAAAGTTACGTAAACTTACGGGCACTTTAAGGTGTGAGAAAGCAGAAATAATAAAACCTGTTCGTGGCGCTTGTGCCTGTACAAACTACCATTTACGTTTGCTTAACGCAAATGAATAATTGGGTTCTCATCCACCATAAGTTTCGGCCATTTAGCTAACATACATTATTATCGGTCATTACTTATAAATGAAATCAATCCAAATTTACGCAATCTTCAAATTCGTCTTTTTTTCTCTCTCTCTCTCTCTCTCTCTCGCTCTGCTAATTCAATTCTCAATTCTTTTCGTACATACACAAACAAAATGAAAACAATAAAAGTTAAAAGAATTAGTGAGTTTTTTTATTATTTATATAAGACGAAGGAAACAAATCGCTGCTAGTTCTGCAAAAGGGGCAATGATGAGGCACAAGCGTTACGGTCATTTTAATTTTAAGGAAACTTCAGAAATTTTCCTAAAAAAATTGATTGTACTATTTGCTTTCAGTTCTTCTAAATCAAGAGACTGGTGAGGGAAGCATCCCGTTGGTTGGAGCTAAATTCGCGCTTACATTCGTTGATGACCAATCGCGTTACACTTTTATGCACGTTCTAAAACAAACAAACAAAATTTTTAATTTGTTTAACTTTCGTGACGTAACGTAAATCCCCTATCGTGAATATCATTTGTGAATCATTTGGATAGTGTGGATAGTGGAGGATAGTGTACTTTTATTTACAATTTTTAGTCGGTCTGTTTACAAATTATTTAGAGGAAATTCAAGTCGCTTGGCTCGACTCTTTTGCCTTCTGCAGAAATGCTGTCTATACATTCTTTTGCAAACAAGTTACCCTCTTTTTCCGCTAAATTTCTTGTAATTGTTGTCATTATTTTCGTGAGTCGCTAGCTGCATGAGGTCATGATCGTGTCTTGGTTTTTCCTTTCTTTGAAATTGAAATTGACAACGAAGTACATCGATGTTCCAACATTTTGTGCAAAGTTGAGATTAGGAGAATTGTAGGGACATTTTGTGCATCTGTTACCAAAAACTGTAGTAACGCTGTTAATTAGCAGCAATTTGACTGCTTGTTCTTTCATTCTCATTATTTGTATGAACAAATATTCTGTTAACAGTTTTTGTTAATAGTTTCCATTCGCTTTCGTTCGGCTTTTGTTGACAGTTTTGAAGTTTTTATGTGCTAACATTTGTAACGTCCGCATATATAGAGTATAGGGGGTTTTGGTCGGTCGATTATTTCTCTGCTCTTTACGAGGACAGCAGTGTTATCAATAACAACGGAATTCCGCTAATTAAGATTTTATAATTCTTTGCTTACATAGTAGCGCCATTTAAAGACAGAATAATTAAAAGAGAACAAAGTCCAAAGTCCGTCTGTATAGCAGAAGGATGGGCTTTGCTGATGCAATTGGCGTACTCTTCGTAACAAGGACAAGCAACCGGATGGACAAGAGAGACAAAAGATGAGGAGCCGAGGACAGGAACGCGATGAAGTCAAGCTTGTGACGGTGTATCGCCTGCGTGTATAACTATGGAATATTTTGCTTAATTTTGACTGAACAAATGAAAATGTTTCAAAACAGAATAAAAAAAAAAAAAACGTTCAAGCCATTATATAAAAAAAAAATTTACCAAAAAACCCCAATAAGAAACGTTCAGAAGTACAATAAATATGTTAAAAAGGCTTACAACAAACGTATTAAAATTTCATTTCAAATGAAGGCTTAAAATCGCAATGGATACATTACCGAGAAAAGTTTATATATATAACATGTTAAAAAAAAAGTTAAAAAGGTTAAGACTCAATGTAAAAGGAAAAGTCATAGATAAAAGCTCAAAGATAAAAGCTAAATATAAAAAGGCGTATGGTATATAGCTGTTTATTTGATAGGCTAGGCTTAAGACAAACCTTTTGTTTAGAAAAAAAAAATATATATATATATAAAAAACACAAAATGTAAATAAAAGGTAAGAGAAGAAAATGACATACCTACCTTTTCTTTTGGTGAACTAAAAACGCTAAGTAAACGAACAAACAAAAAGGAAAAAAAGGGAAGACGAAGGGAATGATTAGAAAGAAGCCCATTATCAATGTTATCGTCCGCTGATTGGGTAACTGTTGTGCAGGTGTCAAGCACACAGTTCTGTTTTGCCAACCTAATTATGGAAGTATAGGATAGTGCGAGTCGAAGAAGTCTTGGGATTTGAAGTACACAAACAATTTTAACATTGTGTAACAAGATATTTTAACATTGTAAGATTTTCATTTAATATAGTGCCATAGTAAATGATTCTTTTTTGATAGGTATCTCGACAAAAATTGTTTTCGCACTACTTGCTACAAATATAATATAATTTATAGCTGAAAAATAATTACTTTTACCATTGTCGTGCAGCGTCTGTGTGTACGTTTTTACGTTCTGTCTGTATGTGCGTTTTCAAAATTAATTTTATCACATTGTAGCTGTGCATTAACTTATCTATGAAAAGAAAGACGTCGTAGAAGTTCGAATATAAGAAAGTGAATCTTTCAACTGCTCTTGTTTATGCAGTTGCATTCAGAGCTTAAAATAGCAGGCAAACACAATTTGTATAGAAGAAAAGTTATTTAACTTTTCTCTGTCAAACGTTGCCGAAACCATGCATTTGATACGATTTTACTTTCGTTCATTTCTACAAAGGGTGCGAAGTTATATTTAAATAGAACTAGCAAAGACACAAATCTAAATATGGTTACAGAGCTCTGTTAAGCCCTTAACAGAATTCTATAAAACGAAGTCTCGAAGGGATTTTCGTCAAAATTCAGTCGAAATGAAACTTTTGGAAAATTTTTTTACAAAATATAACAAACAAAACATTCATTTATATAAATTAATTAATATTTGAAAAGTTAGTATTTTTACACTATGTCATAAATGATGTTGATAAAGCGAAAGGTTGCTTAGCTACTGTGGGAAAATGGAAGTAGGGCAGGGTGAACCCTCTACTAATAGCCTTTCCGAAGATGTGCGGGTTTTGCTGGGAGAATGTTTTTATGAGACTTTGACAAATTCCATACTTAACGTGATATGAGCTAACATATAAGAAATTTTGAGAGGTCACGGTGGGCAAACCATGTCCTGTGGAAACACGAAATCCTCTATTAATAGCCTTTCTAACGCCGGGCAAGTTATCGATATTACTACTTGCATCGATATAAGAACTTGCATCTATATAAGTACTTGCATCGATATTAGTACTTGTATCGATATTAGTACTTCCATCGATATTAGTACTCGATATAAGTACGTGCATCGATATAAGTACTTGCATCGATATTAGTACTCGATATAAGTACTTGCATCGATATAAGTACTTGCATCGAGATTAGTACTCGATATAAGTACTTGCATCGATATTAGTACTTGCATCGATATTAGTACTCGATATAAGTACTTGCATCAATATAAGTACTAGCATCGATATAAGTACTTGCATCGATATAAGTACTTGCATCGATAACTAGCACAGCGTTAGAAAGGCTATTAATAGAGGATTTACCATGCCCTAGTTTCATTTTTTCGCAGGACATGGTTTGCCCAAAATTTGCTTATATGTTAGCCTATATTACGTTAAGTATAGAAATTTTCAAAGACCCATAAAAAAATTCTCCGAGGAAAATTGAATATAACCTGGACATCGTTGGAAAGGCTATTAATAGAGGATTCATGCTGTGCTAGTTTCATTTTTTCGCAGGACATGGTTTGCCCACAGTAGCTTTCCCACTTTCGCTTTATCAACCTCATTAATGCTTTACAATTATTAATTAATTTACATAACTACATGTTTTGTTTATTATATTTTGTAAAAAAATTTTCCAAAAGTTTTATTTTAACTGAATTTTGACTTAAATCCCTCCGAGACTTCGTTTTATAGAATTCTGTTAAAGGGTTAACAGAACTCTGTAAAGAAATTTTGGTTTGTGTCTTTGCTAGTTACATTTAAATATAACTTCACACTCTTACCAGATATTCATCAGGATCACCTTCACGTTCAATCCAAAAATGGGCTCATACTCTCAACTGATTAAGGAATGTTTGTGCCAAATTTTAGTTTTCTATCTTGATTTTTGCGATTGTGATGTTTCACCAAAACTATCCCTTAAATTGACGGGTTTCCATCTAGTTTTAAGTCTTACAATTTATCTTTCAAAGGAACCACGCTGTTTATAAATCTCCAGACAAACAAATACTTTTATTGAATGAAATGTCTGGGAAGATGCCTACAATAACTAAAATTACTGCGAACATTAAAGAAATCCCAAGTTTTAAAATACATTCATCAATGGAATGGATTAAAGATAACACTCTAAAATTTAAAAATCCTCTAGTGAATGCGTAATAAGAAAATCTCACCAATATTTGTGTTAACGATGTTAAGCAGTAAAGATTCGCCTATTAATTTATGCAACTATCTGCCTTTTCTTTACTTCTTAGCCATTAAATCCATACTTTCCCCCTTACTCATAAAAACAATTTACGATTTAATACACGTTGGTTTTTCCACGAAAAATTTGATACCTGCTTTGACGGGGAGCGAGCTCACACGCATGAAATGATAGTCCATATCTTGCACAACCCACGTTTCGCATAATTTTTTTTTATTTTTATTCTAATTATATTAATAATTCCTTTTGGCGAAAAAAATCTCATCCTTTATAGGTTTTGTCTTCCTTCTGACGCTCTTCCGATCTGTAAATTAAAATGAAATCTTGTTAGGTGCTGCAAGTCAGCCACATAAAGAAAATAATACATTGAAAGCAAAAAAGAAAATGATGTGCGGTTATAAAAGAATCTTTTATACCTACGCCTTTATCTTGAAGCAAATATAAAAAAAAAGAAATTTCGTTACTCCATAATATTGTCAGTCAGGGTAACTGATGCTTTTTCAAATTCGCATAAGCGCTGCTTTGTCTGTTAGAGACTCTCAGTATTGAGAATAATTTTTTTTCTTTTGAGGAAAAAGGCGTTCTCAGCTTTTGTTGTATTATTGGCAGGGCTTTCAACTATTTTTGATTACGTTTTACACCAGCCTGACTCTCAGAAGATCCACAATTCTTGTGAGCAATAAAGCGAGTTTCTTCATTTTTGCAATCAGGGAAACACTTGTAGCAAGCATTGCAATGACGGCAGCCGGACATTCCTAGATTGATTTAGAATTGATTTCTTAACAAAAATATTATCGTAGCACCCTCTGTGGCATCCTTCTAAGTGTAACAAGCGTTTTGCCAAAATTTATATCCTTCTATGGCTGGTATGAAGAGCAGACATGCCATTTTGTATGCACAGCTAAAATAAAAGCTAAACCACAAGAATCTGTTTTGCAAAGCAGAAGAAGGCTTCCTTTGTGTATACTATGGCCGGTTATACAAAAATTTCCACACGAAATTAGTAAATTAAAATAAATTGAAAATGCAGATCATAGAAGGTTCTTTTCGCAAAAAAAAATATAAAAATCTTTTAATGCTAAATCCCGAGCAACTAGTGATTGCAACACTGTCAGTAAAAGAACTGAAAACAATATTCTTGGCTGACTTACGAAAGTCGGTAAGACAAGGAGTAAAAGTACTAAAAATAAATTAAGGAACATAGCTGATTTTTGCTTAAGTTTAAAGGAATAC
>CCAG010005819.1:0-16641 GCA_001077435.1 Glossina morsitans morsitans
TTTTCAGTTACTATGGAAGTGTATACCTGGCTTGCTAGCTCGGGCACTTTCTTTCAGCACTCATTCAATGTATTATGTTTTTTTTTTGGATTTTCTTCAATGCATTTTTACTAAATGGAATAAATTTATTATCCCGGCTAGACTTAGAGGAAATTATTACGTTATTTGATGTCACTATGAATCGTTCCATTTAGGAAAAATTGTCATTATTTTAACAAGTCCTTTAATCTGTATGACGCAACGCAGTTTTCTTTCTACAAAAAGTAGAAAATAAATACTGCCTTGATATCTTCACTGCACCCAGTCTAACTGTTGTTAGTCTGAAAGTAAACGTAAATAAAACACACTTCTGATTGAGGTTAGATTAATTTTTTTCCCAGCATATTATTTCGACTTTGCCATTATTTGCGGAATACAATACATACGTAGTTGTACAGCGCAGTTGTTATGAAAACAATAAACCCACGGATAAATAACTTCCTAAATAAGCATTAATGCCGCTTTGGTATAAAAAAAACTACATCTGATGTTCCTAAAGGGCTATTGTGTACCCAAATTAACTTTTGGGCGTGGTTTGCGGGCTGAAAATGTCATTTTGAACATGAAAATGTCGTGGAGAACGCTAGAGAAACATGATTAGATGATTTTCAGCGTCGACGAGATGTGGTTTCAACAAAATGTCGCAACATGCCATGCATTTCCTGGCGCCATCGATTTATTTCGAGAAAAGTTCAATGACCATGTAATCTCCAGAAATGCTTATGTGTGCTTGCCACAAAAGTCATGCGGTATAACCCTACTTGAGTTTCTACTTTCGGGGCTATGTTGGAGTAGTGATCTACGCCAATGAACCACGAATTCTCAATGACCTTATTCACAAAGATTATTTATGTTGCTGGTGAAATAGGAGGAGATTTATGTGGAAAAGTGCCAAAAGCTAATATTGCAGGTTTGCGTTATTACAGAAGTCCAGAAGCGAACATTAATCATTTTTGAATTAAAGTGGCATGAGTCAATATCTAAAATAAAAAAATGAATGCTGTTTAGGACTATGTCGATAAGTATAGTCTGCTTCGGTATTGTCTTGAAACTTTCTTCTTTTCTACTCAATTTCTCTTTTTATTTACTTTATTGGTAAATATGACCCTAACCCTAATAACCCTAATAGGTAATGACTTGTATAATGTCGAAACTCTAGATTTTGAACTTCCGTGTTCCTAGCTAGCTAAGTGCTTCCGCGTTTTGGATGGTAGGCATAAAAATTTGTCAAATCTTCGGAATGAACTAAATTTTCATTTATATTCACGATTATAGCAGTAAAAGAGATTAAATCCGTTGTTAGGTCCATATTAAAGCTTAGAAATTGTTGCTTAATATATAGGTCTCCATGGCAATTTCTTCCTTCTTTATTTATATACTGTCACCAAGATAAGCTTAAAATGTTTACAATTTTTTGAAATTTCTACGTAACGACAAACTTTTAAAAAAGTTTCTAATTAAGTTAAAAAACAAAAAAAAAAGGCGCATTGAGGTATTTCGCAATTACACACGCCCATTCTATCCAGCCTACTCCTTTGACGATGCCTGGCATTCATTTGAAAAAAATACAAAAAGAAAAAATCCCTTGTGAATGGGCGACTCGTAAGTGACTCGTAATAGTTCTTCTATTTCTTTCTTAAACTCGGAAGTCCGTTGAACTCATTGTCACATTAACTGCAGGCACAACAATAAAATAATCCAAAATCCGTACGACCACGCGCATATCGACGCTTAGTGATGATAACAAAAAATAAAAATATTCTACAAAAAGTATAAGGAATAGCTCTTAGCAGATGAACCTAAACAATGATATCTTTTAAGTAGTGTAAGCAAAAGAAAAAAAAAAAAAGGAAAAGGAAAAAGCTTTTGCCCTCTTCAAAGCAAACAAACAGTCACGCTTAAGTATTTTCAAGTGTTTCAAAGTCGTTATCCTAACGAATTTTTGTATTCCTCGAACCTTTAATCAGGATTCGTGGAAGAACAAAAAAAAAAAAAAGATGGCTTCATCTTCTTTCACTGAGAGGTAGTAAGCTGAAGTGTAGACTTTGGCAGACAAAGCAGGCAAAATGGTTTTTATTGTTTGTTGTTTAGAACAACAACTAAGCATCGTTGTTATATGTTTACGAATGTTATGTGTGGTTGTGGATTGGTTATATCATATGACGTTATGCTTCCCGTACCATTTTCCAAACGAAAAGATTTTGAAGAGTTTTTTTTTATAGCATTTAATTTCTTATCTTATATAAAAACAGTTAACTATGACTGGCTGTTGGCCTCTCAATGTTCGATGCCCTGACGCCATTTTTGGTAACAATATTCTATACATTTCAACGCAGTGCCATTTGCCTTGCCGTGTTTGTGTGTGCGTGTATTTGTGTGAAAATGTAACTGTTAATTGCAGATGTTCTCAATTACACAATTTTAACAAGACAGAGATAAGCGTCTAAATAGCATTTTTAAGCATCTTAGGGAACATTTTTATCCCTTTTCCTTAGTCGACTTGACTACTGTTTCACTCAATGGGTGGTACTTGAAGAGAAATACAGATAATATACTGTGGCATTCCTTACCATCTATCTAAACTTTGCTTTTATAGCTGATACATGAACATTTTTACATAATTGTAATTAATTGTTGAGATGTTATCACGGCTGTGTCTATTCAATGGCGTCATAAAATGAAATTTCTTTAATTGTCAGTCGGATAACATAATACTAGTCACGGTAATAGTAGAGTAACAGTAGTACTAGTAGTAGTAATAGTAGTAGTAGTAGTAGTACTAATAGTAGTTGTAGTAGTAGTAATAGAAATTTCAATAGCGAAAACAAATTAATTTCAAAACAATAACATTAAGTTTTCTTTTTATGATATAATAAGTTACACAAGCATATATACTAAAAACGCATATACATATTATACTTGTATATAGGTATGAGAGTAAAATATGAAAACGAGCACTTCTCGCATCCATTATAGTTGATTTTTGTTATTTATCTTTGCATTAATAAGATCACGTGTCAATACGCCCTTCACTCTATGTACATGTATTTGTGAACAAACGTGCCTGCGTATACATATATGCACGATATCAAATAATAAGCCAGAAATAGGTTTAAGAAACGATTCATTTCTTCCTTTTTTTTTTTTTATATTTACATTTTAATTTGTTTCTACGTTTTTTTCCTTTTCGTTTTCTTTGTATTTTTTTTTTTTTTTTTGTTATATGTCAAAGGAAACAAAAAACCCCTTAATTGAACACATCCTGTACGTAACCAAAGAACAGAAACAAAACAAAAAAAACCATTCTGTAAACACCCAAAAAACATGTTTTTTACTCATCCTGCCAAAGGCCTGAGTGAACGCTAACTGTGTGAATATGTGACAATTTTCTTTAACAAATCGTTTGCAATTCTCTTCACTGTACAGTCCGTATGCATTCCGACTCAAATCAACATCAATCATAATTGATCAGTGCTGTAATATCAAATAAAATATCAAAAAAGATATGTATATATATGTATATATAAAAACCATTATCATTTATATCAATTCATTAGCAAATGCCTGCTTGCGAATGAAACGCGTTGAATGGAAACCACTAACACAAATCCATCAAAATCTCCTAAAATTGACATTTAAACGTTACCATCGCAATCATTTTTACGACATCCATTATGTCACGGAACGTATGGCAAGTTTGTTATTCCAGACACAATAGATTGGAATTTCTGTAAACTAATTACACAATAACTTTCATATTCTGAACTAGTTTTAGATTTAAACACCCTTCCCTTCTTTGTTGAGATAAATAACTAGCACATCTCTTAGATGATTAAAGACAAAACGAAATTGATATCAAAACATTTAATTTACTATCGCAAGGAAATTTAAGGATTTTCACAAAAACTTTCAATATATTCACGATATAGAATGATAGTCTGCATTATCCGGTTTTTAAGCCTATCTGTTATTTTATACAGGCTCACATTTTTCAAAGGTTTCTTACTGAATGGATATGTTATCATATTGGACTGAGGAGGTCTGCCTTCAAATAACCTCGAATTCTTCTAGACGCAGCTGCCTAATACTGTCAAAGTCTAAACGCAATGAATTAATTGAGATTTGGTCTGTCCCTTCGTTGAAAAAATGCAATGATATACTCGCCAGAATGTATTTATTATTCTCAATAGGCGTGCATTCTGTCCGTTCGCTTGTCTATTATTAAGGCCGTCACTGTGGGCAAACTGAATATTTACTTTGAATAAATGATCGCTTAGCAATTCAAAAAATTGAAAAAATATATATGTACATATATATATATATATATATATATATTAATTTGGTGTGTAAAAGAATAAAAATACAATCAGATTCGATTTAAGACAGAAGAGAGCATTACGATCCATCCCCGTCGACAATAAAATATACGAGCAAGCACTACAGTACTCTCTCGTTTGCCTTACAATACATTTATTCGATAGCAGCATTAATTCCAAAATTAAGTTTTCAATAATAACTCATTCGTTAATTCGTATAATTAATGATTTGTGTCCATTCTGGAAGGACAAGCTCTGCTCTATGGGATCTAATCGTTTTAAGTTATTGTTTTGAAATCTTTGTTCACTTTCATTCTCTTTTTCTC
Source organism: Glossina morsitans morsitans (assembly GCA_001077435.1). Classification (NCBI taxonomy): domain Eukaryota; kingdom Metazoa; phylum Arthropoda; class Insecta; order Diptera; family Glossinidae; genus Glossina; species Glossina morsitans. Next base: position 4,682 of record CCAG010005819.1, read on the forward strand.
TCTTTATATAGTGCATCGAATACAAATTATCGATTAAATTAAAAACATTATAAATATCGTCTCATTGAATTCCGATTAAATTACTTAATTAAAAACCATTGTTAGAAGAGCTAAATTAAAATCTAATGAATTGGAAAATTTGCATTTAAACACACATTCGGTTTCCACTTTTCGCCCTTGTGCAAACAAGGCAACAAAGAAAATAAGACGAAATTAAATTAGTGTAAAATTTATTTAAAAATTTCTTCATAGAAATACATGGCGTTGAAAATATAATGCAGTACCACAAGAACTATTGCGATTGGGAGACGAATAGAGCATTAAATTAATTGATTTTTTTTTTTTTTTTTTTTTTTCAAATTTACACAGAAAACTCTCTCCTAATTTAATAATATTAGCTAACAGACCGTAACTGCTGCTGTAGTGTCAAAGAGTGATTGAAAAACAAAGGAAGTTGAATAATAATTGATTGGAAATGATATACAAAATGCAGCAGGGTTCCGTCGATGTACTTTGACATATACATATAAGTGAAGTGTACGTCTATGTATGCTTGCTTGTTTGGTCAGTTGGTCAATAGTAGGAAAGTGTTATCAAAGAGGGGTGGCTAAGGGAAAATAATAAAATTTTTAGCAAATCGTTGTCGTAATCATTAAATAGACAGCAACTATAGTACACATGTAGCAATTATTTTTGAAAAGAAAAGCAAGATGTTAACAACTGTTAACTATGTAACGGACAAATGGACACACTTTCCAATCATTTACAATTAATTATAATTGATATCTAAATGTGCGTGTGCTCGTTGTCGCTCGCCAAGTAGAATTGTAGGTGTTACCCTCTAGTAGTTAGTATTAATTTATTGTAACCACAGATCGTTTAAAGGTATCATTAGTATGGTTTGTGGCTTGTTACATAAATAATGAGGTGTTGAAAATTTAATGCTATTAATAAATAATGAAAGCTTTTAGTAAAAAAAAAAAAAAATTTAATTCCTTAGGGTGGCTGTAAATTTTCGTAACATAACGTAATTGTGTGTGTGTGTGTGTGTGTGTGTGTATTGTATGCGTATTGTTAAGTAAGTTAGACACAAAAAACTTTTTTATTTCAAAAGAAACAACTGAAGAAACTTTTCTTTTGCTTTCCATAACAAAAACGAAGACCTCTTAGAAGAGTTAATTTAAATACCTTGAGTTATTTATAGATTCATAACTTTTATTAACGCCTTTCATGGTGTCCATAATAAATTTAAAGTTTTCCTTCATCTAATAATAACCTGAGTTCAGGTGTTTAATTATAAACAACACTTATTCCTGTTTCAACATCGTTCAACTACAAAGAAACGCTCAACATTTCCAAAATTATTTCAAAGTTAAACTTTTAATTCATTCATTAAACAAGTAATGAATACGTTGTTATATACCCTAAGAAATAAGTAGAAGACCCTTTAAATTGGAAAGAAAACTTTTCTCAAAAATAACAATTGTCTGATAATATTGAAAAGATATTGTCTTCCATCTCTGTTATCATTATTTTACAAAATACATTACAACAAAAAGAAAGAGCGATAACACCAAACTCGAACTCAGTCTCCCCATTCCTGATGTACTCGGCAAATCGCTGGCGAAACAATTTAAGCTGCCTATGTATTGTGATTTCAAGCTTAAATTCCTTTGATTATCAAAATATTGAAATAAAAGATTTGTGTGTCGGTAAGACAGATACTAAATTCCATTTATTTATCAATTTTCTATATATTTAAAAAACTATCGATATGACACCTTTAATATCAACCTTTAGAACTTCAAGATCCGTAGATACTTTTACAGAGGTTGTGATACGGAGCATGCAGAGATAGCATAGGTAATATGATGAAAATTGTTTACCTGTATATATGTATATATATCAATATATTTGTCGCCATTTTTATAAGGTGACAGTTGAATTAATCTGAAGAAATTTATAGGGTTTACTCGAGTTCGGGCTCGTCACAGCTTTCCATTTCAGTAGATGACAATTGTAATCAATTACTTTGTTCGCCTATATATGAAGGAAAGACTTCAATTCTGCTCCAGCACTCAGCGAGAACGAGTAAACCGTATCATACCACCAAATCAAGTATTTAGTCCATAAATCCGTATGCCGAGGAACTAATAAATAAAATGGGACGCGATATATCGCGTGAGCACGGCCGCTGTTCCTGTATCTCTTTCTCTTCTTGCTCTATTACGTAAATGCAGCTGTCTTTTGAATCTCCATCATTGTATTGTACCTGCCTGCCGAGTTGTATGGAACCGAGAAAATCAGACCAGAGGCTTTTAACATTTTCTTCTTACTAAATTTTTCTCTTTTAATTCGGGCAGTAAGGGTGTCAGTAGTCGACGAAACATTCTTTTAGCTTTGACTGGCGGTAGGAGCGGCCCATAACGGGAGTTTCGTGGTGCCTGTGGTTAGACCAAAATCGCGAGAAGAGCTTTTTCTCCGTTTGGAGTTACATTGCAACTGGTTGCCTTACCCACAGAAAGGCGGAGGCTTTAGAGAGCGCCTCGCTCCCACCATAGGGATATACGTCCACATAGGTATCTCGTGTGGTACTCGAAGACCTAATTTCAGGTTAAACCTTCGCGGTAGTGTACTCACGTTGAACCTATAGAACCCTCTGCACCTGCCTGCATAATTGTGACCACTTAGGCATAGCATGGAGAAATTTTGCGGAATAAAGAAGAAAATATATCATCTAAGTTATATTGAAATTTCCAAAGTTTTTTGTCTGCAACAATATAAATTTCCTTGCGACAGACCAGCTAAAAAGCCCTGAGTAGTACCCAGCAATATATCCCCTCTTCAAAAAAAAACAAAAAACGAAAGATGAAGTTCGTCTGTTGTATACGAACGGAAAATTAATTCCAGCAAATGATTTCAATTTTTGCTTTTGTGCCAATCGAGTGTGTATGTGTAAATCATTATCCAAAAATTTATGTTTATATTTAAATTTTTTTTTAGTCCGTTGTATACAAAATTTTTTATAAAAAGAAAATGATTTTATTTATAAAATAAATTATATGGAAAAAAATTTTTAAATAAACGTTTACTTTAATGAATTAAACGGTGGACAATAAACTTTTCACAGAATCATTTTGTTATGGGATTAAACAAAAAATCTTGAATTGCGTGAGATTTTAATGTTTAAGAAATTGAATTTTTTTCTAATTGGGTGACAGATTGGTAGCTTCTTTCCTGGCTTCCATGGGTAGACCGAAAAATTGACTGCACTCCCGTATTTCGTGATCGGAAGTAAAGATATATGCAACATTTCAACATAACTAGATACCCGGTATATTGACAGCAAATTTTCGTGCTAACGGGAATTAAGTGAAATGTAAGCTTATAAAAATTGTCGAAATATTTACAAAAAACAAATACATCGCAAAAAAAAAGGAAGAGGAAAAGTTTCAATTCAGCGAATTTTGTGATTATCTCAATAATCAAAATAATGAAAATTGACGGTAAGCGTATCGTGATGCAACTTTCACTTTTCTTAAACTGCAAAGATATTGCGCTGGTTAGATGTCACTTATCTTTGATACACCTGGAGTTACTTACTCTACGTTTACTCTTTTGTTAAATACAATATTACTACCGTAAGGAATTGTGCAGCAGTTTGTGCACAACTTGTCAGTGAAAATTGAGTAGAAAATCAAAGACAGTTATACGCATCGTCAGGGATGCTTAGATTTCTCAATAAGCGTTAAAAACCATCCTTGGAAGCTTTTTGCGATTTCATTATATCGACTGTAGTTATATCCATCGTTATAGAAATTTTTAAACCAAACAAAATTAAGTAATGGCAATAAAAATGATTACATATGTTCCAAAACGAATTCTAGAACCGAAGTTTAAAAGATACGCGCGATGCATTTAGAAGCGCTACACTGCACAAAACAAAGCAATTGTGTTTAAAAGCTAACAACTTTAATGTAATAAAATGTTTTCCGCATAAGCAATTTGCGATTCATTGAATATACAAATCTGATCAAATCTGTTCAAATTTATTTGACAAGACTGTTTTTGAGGTTGCCGCCAATCGGATACCTATTGGTATTTACAGCGCAAAGAACCCTTATTAGTATTTGACCATTTCGAATAAAGTAGCAGTTGGGGGTAAACGGTGTTTAATGTAGGGCAATAAATGGCGACTTCGACCGTTCGAGTCATAATAATGTGTTTATTTATTTAAAACTAATTTTTTAATTTAGTTTTTTTTTTTTTTTTTTTTAAAAAGTCCCATTACAGAACAAAGCTTTGCTGGCGCACTCTCAATTCTGATTTGAAATTATTTATCTGATTATATTTCAACAATAACAACATTTGCATAACTCAATGATAATTTGCAACGACAACAACAAGGATAACAACAACAACAACAACAACAACAACAACAACAACAACAATATTACAACCGAATAAATTGACACAATTCAAGCAGAACAGAAAGAATTTGAGAAAGAAACCCCTGCGGGAATACAAGTGAGAAAAAAAAATTAGATAAACCCAAAATAAGCGACCGCAACAGTGTGAAAGCCTTAGTCGTCTTTTGAATAACTTTAGGTTGCATGTGACAAACCTTTAGTTTTAAAGAGCTGTTAAGTGTAAAGAGAACATGCCTATCATACCAGTGCAGTGAGCAGTGAGCGCTCAATGCGATTGACACATCATTTCACGGCCTGTCGCCTTTCAATGAAAATATTTATCGTTGTAAAATCAAAAGTGAATTTACCGCAAAATCACACGCGTGCAAAACATGCAAAATACATTCGCTCACTCCGCATCGACCATAATATCCTTTACAAGACAATCATACACAGGCGCGCGTGCACACACATATATACGCATACATATCCATACGCGCACATACACACCAATATAAGCACGCAACATAAACTCAACCTATCAAAATAAAACACTCTGCTTAGCATATGACCTCAGTAGCGACAAAAAAAAAAAAATCAACCTACAAAAAGGAACCACTCAAGCGTTAGACCACATTAACGACAACCATAATAACAATATACTATCATTACTCAACTGATGATTGCCATCTCTATGTATTTCATCAGCGTTGATGTTATAAAAAGTTTTCACTCTCTATGCAACAACAAATGTATTCTATATATTATATTTGTGTCTGGAATTTGCCGAATAAGTTGCTAACCCTCTCGCCACACTTCTAACACTTTCATTTCGTAAGCTCGTCATAGGACAAAAGAAAGAAATGACAATTCAAATATCTGCTCCACTACTACACTTGCCTTTCAATGATAATCACTATAATACTTGATGTTGTTTTTTTCAGCTTCTTTCACTGTTGTAACGTTTGTCGTTATGCCAACGTTTATCAAAAGTTGAGGCTTGTTAAAAAGGATTTTTCTTTTTTCTTTTTTCTTTTTTTTTTTTTTTCTTTTTTGTTATATTTTATCACTTATTTTTCCTCAACAATGACGACAACATTTGCATTTGCTTTTAATAATGAACTTTATTGTATGTTGTATTTTGAATGATGTTGTTATTGGTGATGAGGATAAACCTTTCTTTACACCTCGTAGCACACGAAAATTGTCTTTATGCACTTTTTAGGTGTCATTGTGAAGATATGAAGAATTTAAAATTTTCACTTTTGTAAAATCTATAACAATTTTTCTTGCTTGAATAAGCGGTAAAAGTTAGGGTTGATGCGCGCAAGAGCAACCGAAACCTAATATACATAAGCTCGCAACAATTTTGGACACGATTTGAAAGACATCAATGCAATTAATTTGATAATTTTTTTTTTTTTTTGTTTTCACTTAAATCTTTTGAAGGCAGAATCGACCGCCGTTTAGATTTGCATGCAGACGTCGGCTTAAAGTCGTAGGTTATTTATCTACGAAGCTAAACAATGAATACGTGCAACATACTCTTGCTTTCCGCGAAAATTTTTACGAATTTAATGGGTAAACAACATGATTATCGTTACGATATATAATTTATAATCTCACGCGTATCAACAGTTCATGCAATCATTATTTTATCTGATGACTATTTGTAGACAGATTTATTTGAATTTACAATAACATGAATAACGTCGTACAATAAGTCAATTTTATTATGCCATAAGCAATATGGTCATTTCATGTAAAGCGAAGAGGGTGATTCCAGTGAGCCACCTACGTACTTTGGGTTCCTTGTTGTTTCGTTCCGTTTCACTTTTCGCAACATTTCGGTAAAAATACTCAAAAAGGGAACTTGCTTTTAAAATCAATATGTGTGTGTGTGATGCTCCTTCTGACCGATTTCTTATACAGCCTCAGACAAATGCATGTAAGCGTAAGACGACATACTTCCTACGTTACGGAAAGTGCACCTAGATACAACCAGAAGTAGGCTATCATTCGCTTTATGTTTGATTATTGAAAAAACATTAATAACAATTATAGATAGTGGCCGCGGTCCACCATGAAATTAAAACGCCATGTGAGAAGTCCCCGAAAAAGTGATTCGTTCCGAACCATTTTCAATAGCGTTTGTAGTTGGGCCAAAACACGTCAGTATATCAAATTTCATCAAAATATCTTCAAAATGGCAACCTGTAGGTTGAAGATAAGAATACATGAACAAACAAGCTTAGATCGATTGCGAATCACTTTCGATATAATAAAAGATAAGCTTATCTCAAATCCTTCTAAGCGTTAGGCACATTCGCAAAAGCTTAACATACCCTTGTACCGCAAATGGTGTAGGGTATAAAAACTTCACTATACATGAAATCTTTGCGACACTTTATGCGAATTTGGACTTAAGGACTTGATAAAAATACTGATTCCAAGAGCTGTATTAGTTACGTCTTCATCACGTATCCATGCGTTAGCGATAAAAAAAAAAAAAAAGGAAAGAAATCATTAGGTTTTTCAAATTTGTATATTTCAACAGCAAAGCGAGATTCATATCATATTTCTACGTCTACGTCTGGGCCTTCAACGCAAACTAGATTTCAATCCCTAAGGAATGATTTGTTTTGTGTTAAAAAGTAAAAACTTCATAGAAACCTTTTTTTTTTCTCTTGTTTGCGCAACATTGGCGATCAACTAAACATAGTATTAATAATTTTTGTACAATTGATACGTGTTTATGTAACTTTATGTGACCAGCTGGACATTAAACATCTGTTAAATAAGCGATACACGCACATAGGCTTGCATACACGAACGTCTACATATAAACTAAAAACACTCAGCATGCAATTACTGACAATCAACAACTGTCACAGATATTTGTCGTAACTCATGTCGAGTTTCCTGAATGATGTTAATAATAATAATGATGATGATGACGACGACGATGCCATTCATGCTGCAGCTAAGATAATGTGTTTAGTATTTTGTGTGTGTGTGTGTTGCTGTACAACCATGCTTTCAACTTTGTTTTTTTTTTTTTTTTTTATTGATAGCATTGTTTTTTTCGCTTAACATTGACGATGTTTGTTTGTAAGTATGTAAGAAAAGGAATATCTTATGTAATGTAATTACTTTGTTTCTGATTCATAATTAATTAGCGCATTTCGAATGTCTCGGTTTTACAATCAAGAAGTCATCTTACAACGAACTTTATATACCTATCAATCAATTCCGTCTGCCCAACTAACCTCGGCCAGTTGTGTATAGTGCGCCGTCAACCTTCATATCGCGCATAGAACGAGTGTCAAGTTGGAATTGCGATCGTCTTCATCCGCAGAAAAAACTTTTTCCAAGGTGTCATTATCCTAACACGAAAATGACTTTATACTTTACCCCAAATTCCATTTTGCTTTTTAAATATATTCATTTTTGGTTCTTTTTGTTTTTCCTTTTCCGTCCCTTTCTAGCATGTTTTTTATTTCCTTTCATTAGGATATTTTGAAATTTCATGCATATTATTTAATTTTTTTACCAAAAGGAAAGACTTCGCGATATGCTTTGTCCGCTACCTGTACCCAGGAATCAGGATTTAAATATGAGAATGGATCATTCTTATATTCTGCTGTCGACGTTGTTGTTCGCCACGTGAAACGACCCGTCCGCGCCGCACGCTGCCTCTCGCATCGATGCACCCGATCCGCGTTTGCAAGACAACCTCGGCAAACTGCTTTCGATTGTTTTCGAAATTCTTCGCACTCATCTTTTGAGTGAGAATTTTGTTTAGATCGCCGGGCAAACATTGCACTGCCTCTTGGAATTTATTATAGCAAAATTGCGATTCAACTGCGATTTAAATTCATAAAAAAAAAAACAAAAAACTGCGATAATTTCAAAAAGTAATTCAATATAAATAATTTTTTTTTTTTTTATTTATTAAATTATAAAAATATATATGGGCACCAGTTAGCCTGACAAACCCTGAAAATCATGTCAAATTTTTTTTTCATTTCATAGTTTCTTTCTTGCTCACTTCAGTCGCTTTCATGATTTTGATTTGGTCCTCTTTTAATTGATTTACGTACATCTCGAAATAATTTCTTCCATTAAGTATCATGTCGTCCTGGCAATTCCTCCCCCTGCATTCCATACGCAATTTCGCAGTGTTTTTAGTAGTGTTTTGAACTTGTTGCCGTGCCGAAGCTTTTTTTTCCGATTTATTCGCCTTCCAGGTTTTCACAGGCTTCTTCTGGTTTATTTTGATATCCTGACGATTGGACGTTGAGGTTATCTTCTTCTCGTTTCTTTCTATTTGCTTAACAGATTCTTGAGATTTAGATTTTGCGGGTAATTTAAGCTTATTTCCAGCGACGTCCTTATACTTCTGCTTAGTTTGCGCTTCATGACGCAAAAGTCTCTCTTGATATCGGCCATCAGTATAATTTGCAATATCTATGCGTGGTTTGTACAGACTCGCTAGTTTCTTGGAAAACATTCTTAGAACGCAATATTATTGATTCGATTTTTAATTTTATTTATATTTTCCTCAAAAGCTTTTTATGAAATAAAACCTTTTTATTTTTATATTCAATACCAGAGGAGAAAAAAAATACTACAATAACTTTGTCGTTTTATGTACAAAACCTGAAAATCTACAAATATATTGATATAAAACCCCCGGGGCTTTTCATTTCTTATACTTTTTAACGATAGATACAATAATTTTCAAATTTCCTATGGAACATCAAGTGCTTAAGATGCATTTATCTTGACTTGTTTCAGATTCTAAATCGATTTGGAACAAAAAAAAATGGGTAAGAGAATGCCATTCATCGTATTATGCCGCCATTAGGAATTAGGAACTAGGGCTTAATCCTTCCCAGTAGGACGATTAACATCAATTTCATGATCATGACGGCCTTAATATTTTGGAATTATATGCTTTAAATTATTGAGAGATTTCTACAATAGTTCTTAAATTTATCGAGATTTTTGGACAACGGTCCAACGTTTCGGCGTCATAGCCGTGGCCAGACGACGGAATATAAGCAAACCTTTATATTAGGATCTCTATATCATCTGGTGGTAACAATTAAAGTCTATTATATTCTTTTTTAGATCCACACTCCCTATCATCTGCTACTTATCGTTCAGAATATTTGAATATTAATTTCTCTTATCTGTTGCTAATCTCGTGAAGCAGATATTGGCGGTTTAGACCGTTCACACCACCCACTTAAGTTCCAAACAAATGGAACTTTAACATGTTCTTTTAGGCGTTACAAACGCTTTAAGGAAATCAATTACTCTTTTATGTGATGATTCGAAAAATGCGTCACAAATATTGATATTCATACCAAAGCCTATAGAGATTTTTTATTTTTTATTTTTGTTATTTTTCTTTGACTAAGTTTTATGATAAGTTCTTCTCATATCGTTTGCTCTCTGATAACTTCACATTTATTAGAATATTTTTAATAACTTTACTAAATCAACCTGACGAAAGGAGCAGACCTAGGAGAAATGCATTTTAATCAAGACTTTCTATAAAATTCAATTTAAATTCAAAGACGTGTTTCAAAGCTAGGAAAAAGAAGAAGAAGAAAAAAACTAGGAAAATATCTTAAAAAAAAAAAAAAAAAAAAAAACAGAGAGCATCATAAAAATATGTTCGTTTGCGTAAAGTTGACAAAATGCACACTCTCACAAAAAAATATATGTACATACACAAGCAAGAATTCATGCATAAAAAAATCATATAAAAACCTAGGCAATTTTTTCAAACAAGACAAATTGAAATGGCGTTATCATCGTCACCATCATCGTCATCATTATCGTCGTCATCGTTGTTATCATCAAGCCAAAAAAGACATAGAAAACCAAGCCCAGCGAAACGTTGTTGCATTTCATATATTCCCGTGGAAACGAAGTATGTACAGATACGTACACATATACACAATATAGAAATGACATTGCAAACGCATACACTTTCGTGTTCAAGCACATATACTACTTATCTTTCATAATAGTTTTAAAAAATAACAGACAAGAAAAGTTTGAAAATATCGCTTCGTTTAGGGAGTGAATGTAACCGTTTCCGCTTTCCTTTTTCTTCATTTATGCATTTTCACCGCTTTATTACATGTCTGTATATTTGTTAGTGCATTGACGTAGAGGAAACGTTGTGATTCGTGCGTGAGAAAACTAGGAGGAGCTTCTCATGCGCATAAGATGCTTATGGGAAAAAATTCATTTTCGATTTTTTTTTTTAATCTGGTTAAGTTTTTTTCCTTTACTACTTCTGAAAGCTCAAAAATTTTCAACGAACATTTAAAATAAATTTTATGATATATAAAAAACTTCGCGCAAAAGTCTTTTCTACATAAAAAGTTAAAAAATTTTACTTGAAAAGCCCTTGTATATGTGTCACCACAACTTAATGGTAAATACAATTTTTATGGAACAAATTATTGTATATTGGTACAACCAGGTGTATTTTCTAATAGATCTCTATTCTAAAAATGTTCGACATATATTCATATACATATATTATATACATTATATTATATCCTGTTTCAAGTGAACCAAGTTCAGTTATTAGTTTACAGTTGGATCTTCCAAACTTGAGATAAATTTTCTCAAATCTAAACTGCTTCGAAGGGGGTCACCGTGGGCTAAATAATTGAGCAAAACAATAATAAAATGAAGAATTGTCCATGTTATTGTGAATAATTCATTAACTATAGCAAATGTTAATCGATATTTAGTCATAGATATACATATACTAACTAATATTTTCTTAAGGTCGAAAATTGCGAAAATTGTCCCACTTAATCGACCAATTAACGCACTCATACTTAATGAAAACAATTTGGGATTTGGAATTCTTTTTTTTACTAAACATCTCAAACTAATGTACTATAATTACTATAAACACTTATTGTGTTTGTATTTGCTTTTGGCCGGCATTAGGAGACATTTATATCAGTTTTTAAATCAATTATTCTTGGAAAGTTACAAGCCACGTTTGGGAGGAAATCATGCCCATTTCATTATCGAATAGTTCTCATTAACGCTTGTATCAAGTGTTAAATGCAACCACATTTATACGCTACACTACTTGTGGTACAAGATTATATTAAGCTTTTGCGGTTGTATAGAAAATCCAGCAGGAGTTCAAAAGCACCCGCCTGTATTAGATAGCGATCGATTCAGATTTTTGAATCTATCTAAGCTTGTTTATCCGTCTGTCCGTCTTGTTTTCTTCTGTTTAACCCACAGACCACAATTTTTAGGATGTTTTGAAATAAGATCGAACGATATTCGAAAGGGGTCGGATCGGAATTTTGCGACCACTTTTTCGACCACTTTCCACATGACTTCTTTTTTTGAAAACTCATTATATGAACAATTGTACGGTTGTGTAGAGAATGTAATGGTCTGGGCCGGGGCCCACTATAGTGTTTTCACTTGTTTCCTATTATAGGCGCGGTTGTTAATCAATTCAGGCGGGCGGTATTATATCGTGGCCCA
>CCAG010005820.1:0-21119 GCA_001077435.1 Glossina morsitans morsitans
TGCTTTGTTAATCGAATCTATTATCTGCGGTGTATAGCTGGTAATCGTTTTATTTAAATGCGCTCGCATATCCTGCAGGGCATTTCTTCCTCGTTCTCCGGCAGAAGCTATATATTCACTTATTAAAAGGTCCAAGTTTTTTAATGATTTCGGTCACATCGGGAAGCTACAAAATATACAATAAGCTTGTAATAATATATAAAGAAAATTAAAGTGATATTGCGACCCGTCTATAATATTATGGTCAACATCCCAAGTACAAAATTATTTGTGAAATAACGGAAAAACGTATAATAAAATCTAACGTTCCCCATGCTCCTCGTATTTTACAAAGTTCATATATATAATCACCAATCGTTTTATTGTGGACAAAATTTTGCATTTTGCATTGTGTTAGCGTATAATAAATTGTGACAAAACAATATAATTCACAAAAGTAGTGCCGTTATTAATAGATGAAGGCATATGATAAACGATTACATTTTCTATTTGGTCAAAGCCGTCTCAGATCGCTTGTAAGTATATATATATATATATATATATATATATATATCTGTGTCTCTAGATTATCTTCATGATATTCTAATATTCTTTCATAATGAATTTAAACAAGCAAGCTTTTATTAAAAGAAGGTGCAACATCTTAAAAATTCTTAAAAGAAGTGAGCTTTTCCCAAAAAATACACTGCGTAACCCAAAGCTAATACAGCTAATTGATGTATCACTAAAAATAAGATTTTCTTGCCATATGCAGATTTAATTTGACTTTTGACACTTTTACTTTCAAAAGCAAAAGAAAAAAGGCTAATTGCTAGTAATAATAACAACTTTTACAATCTATGAACCTGTAGAGAAATGGAAAAGTCGTCATGCTTCCCCAATATTACGGAGTAATGAAATTTCATTTTCTCTGTTCGGACATTCGTTCCACACAACGGTTTTGTCAAAATACGTCATTGGTTGTCGAGTGGTCGTAAACGTAATGCGAATTAATGCATTGTCAAGGTTCGTACTTAGACCAAAAATATCATTACATCAAAATGTTTCGGAAATTTGAAGCCAATAAATGAGTAAAAGTTTAACATATATGTACATGGATATAAATCAGAGTAGTAGACTGACAGAGGCATGTTTACATTTAGAAAATGACTATTCATAAGTTCGTTTAATAAAATATGGTTTTCCCTTAAGTCCTTATGGGTGTTGCATACATCTGCATAAGCTTAATTTGCTCTTACCACAAGTAAGATGATAAGAGACTTGAAGGTTAGTAACTTCTTCAGTTGAGAACATTTAGGAAATTGTTAACTTTTCAATAATTATATAATTAATGCAGTCTTTTTTTGAAAACTCATTATATGAACAATTGTACGGTTGTGTAGAGAATGTAATGGTCTGGGCCGGGGCCCACTATAGTGTTTTCACTTGTTTCCTATTATAGGCGCGGTTGTTAATCAATTCAGGCGGGCGGTATTATATCGTGGCCCACTGTAGTGTTTTTACTTGTTTCCTATTATAGGCGCGGTTGTTAATCAATTCAGGCGACACGGTATTATATCGATTCGTTATTTAATACTGATCAGAGATGTATCGCGTCTCTGATACCTTTCTCTAGGTGTTAAAACACAGAAGCATAATTCTACTAGAGCCGTAGCCTTTGTTGATGAATGTCAAATATTATGCGCTTTAAAAAAGTTGAAATTTGCAGAGAGTAACACGCCGTTTCAATAAATTAAATAAATAAATAATAAGTAAATTTACTTATTGTTGTTATTTATTCTTCCTAAATGAATCCATGATAGTCTGACAATCGTATAGCTGTACTCGGTAGTGCAAAATTTTCAGATAACCCTATCTGATGGACTTCTGTGGTTTGTGTGTTCTTTTTCAAACTTTCTTACTTGGTTTTGCGCTTGAAGATAAATTTTCGTATTCAAGTTTAGTTATTATTGATGAATTTGCAACACCTATACCATATAATTTTTTGGCAATTTATGCGACCTACAAGCGACTGCTTTCGCGATCTTCAAAAATTTCAAGCATCCATTGATAGGTGTGTAGACAAGCCAAAAAAGTGTTTGTAATTATTGTTTTGGTTGTTGGCGCTTATTTACATGTATTTATAAATATTTATGTAAGAAATGTTGTAACAACAACAATAAATAAATCTGGGAATGAATGAATGAAAATATAAAACGTTTGAATGTTTTCGCTTCCTGAGTGCCAGGAAAAAATGTCGTAGAATTTCTACAACGGCTAATGAAAAAACATAAAAAACACAGACGTCTCTCGTATGTGTGTGTGTGTCTGTGGCTGTGTATGTATGTCTTCATGTTAAAATTGCATTGTTTGTAACATAAGCCATAACTGCGGCTTAATAAAAAAAAAAAAACAAACACAAATAAATGAAGCAACAACAACAAAAGTTATTGCTTTTACTTGGCCCACCTTGTTCGCTTTTGCTCGTCTGTTCACTCTCACCCGACCACCATCTCTTTTGGACATTTCTAACAATTAACTTTGATTATTTAAAAGTATAGCTATGTAAAATGTATGCTTGTGTGTGTAACTAGTTAATGTTTGCATGACAAATCCTCATTCATAATCTGCTAAAAAAAAAAAAAAAGAAAAGGGTTTACAATTCGCGTTCCCATAACAAAAAGCTTCTTTTTGCCTTTCTCTATATTATTTAAGGTACTTCTAGCACTTACACTAACCCATAAGAAGGAGTATTATTATCATCTCGTTTGTAACATGGCAATGGCCTAACGATGATTGTCAGTCATTACAATTTTTACGCAATGAAAATAACGCAAAATTCAATCTGCCTTTAGCCCTCCGTTTGATCGTTTTCGAAACTATTCCGAAGAAACACATTCAAATTAAAAAACGCCGGTATTTGACGCCCACACAATAGTCGTTTCTATTACACGTTGTATGTCAAAGCCGTCAACTATTTGTTAATATAAAGTGCTAGCATGGAACATTTGTGTGATAGCCTCTTTAAGAAAAGCCAATTCTGCTAATTTTTGTTTAGGCGACGGAGTACGTCAATGTGACAAATTCATTATCAAAACATATTCAATCCATCAATCATTTCTCAAAATATTTCATCATATTAATTAGAAATAGCTTGCCTTCGAAAGCGTTCTCCTGTTCTCTGTTTAATAGAAACAACTGCAAACATACTTCAGCCATAGTTCTTAACGCATTGAATATTTAACTGAGATTATTGTTGTTGTCTTAGACGGAATTCATCTTCTTGCTTAGGAAATTAGAAGGAGGATAAGAAAACAACTTTTTGGAACGTCACGAGTAAATATTCATGATCACAGCCGTTAAAATTTCAGTTGACTGAGAAGGTTCTTCGATAGCATCTTTAGTGACGTCATATGTACAAATATGAAATGTCAACTTTCTTGTCCTACCTGCAGGATGTGATCCTTAAGGTAAAACAGATTACAGATTTTTACATAAGCAAGTTATGTAAAAAAATGTAGATTTAGGCAAAAAAAATATTTTTTGAGTCAATTGAAGGGTGCGTAAAATTCGCTTTAAAGCATAGTGGCATATGCTTGTTGTTTGTGTTTTTATTTATTTGTTTGCAAGCATTCACATTCATGCTATATACTATCGTGTCATTAAATAGAAGCCAAGCTAACAACAACCACAGCACCGCGGCCACAGCAGCAGCAATAGCAGAACGAAAAAGAAAAAAATTTAGATTTTTCGCCGCCATGGCATTTGGGCATGTTTACCTTGTAAACTGGTGCGATTGTGCATTTTTCTGTTAATTGTAAAGTTTTATGGTCTGACGATTTTTTATATTATTATAGCATTTTCATGTAATTCGGTTCTTTTATGTGTATTACGTTGTTTTCTTTTTTTACTGTTTTCGAACTTCTTTTGTATCTTATACGTTAAAAGGACATTCAGTTAAGTGCCCTTTAACCAGAGCAATATTTTTATTTAACTGGAGCAACTATTTTCAATTTACTTTAAGCTTTTCACAAAATACACTTTCCTCGAAAATGTTATTCTGCCCTTTTTTTAATAACACTCTTACAATACATAGCAATAAAACCCATAAAAGGAATTTAGATCATTGAAAACAAAAATTAAAAAAACAACACATTCTTACGCACACTCCTTATCATCAAATATTTTTGTTCAAAGCAATAACTTTGCGGAAAAAAAAAATATTTAAAAATATTTATAAAGGCATTTAACGCCCCTCAGGAAAGTTTTCACTTTTTATTTATATCCTTTTTTTTTTTTTTTTTTTTTTTTTTCTTTAAACTGGTATCGATATAATAATGATCTGTTTATTTAAACCCTTTTTTTTCGTTTCATATAACACATTAACCGAAAATAGATTCTGTTTTATTGCTTACACAAATGTGGAAATGTATACAGTATTGTATGCCGGTGGGTGTGCGTGCGTGTATCAGTATGTATAAATGCGGTGAGGGTAAGCAGCTGTAAAGTAACCATATTTATTTAATTTGCGTTCTTCTATGTGCCGGTTGATTGGCCTACAGGCAAGCGAAACTACGTAAGCATTCGCCTCGAGGGTACTCTTGACATTTATATATAACTTTAAGTCTTGTCTAATGATTATTTGTTGTTAACATTTTCCCTACAAATTTGTTCTTTCCATTATATTTCTGTCCGCGATCACTAACTTTTTATGGGAGTTTTTAAAGCAATAAATGTTATCGCAAAGTCCTTTCCACTCTCATAACATCTATCATTGTACGCAGTGAGTTGTACACCAACATTGTACGTTCGTTTACGTTACAGTAGAAGAAAGTTAGTTAGGGTCCGTTTTACGACCGATTCAATCGTTGGTTTCTTTGTTAAAATTAATCGGCAAACTAAATTTCCTTTTGCTTTACTATATCATTAATAGTTTGAGGTAGACGGTGTGGCAGTTAGGAATCATTCTAGCTATCACGATTTCAGAATTTGTCAACGTGATACACTTCACTTTTTTCACTGTCTAAAGTTGCGACAAAAGCTAGACGGATCGATAAAAGGTACGCCAATTGTTTTAAAGATCTTGACCAGCACTATTTCATATGAATAGTGCCTCTCTCAGTAAATGCAAATCTATGGCGGTTGCAACGAACAAATCAAGAAAATATGTCGTCTATGACGAACCGACAAAATACATTTTCACTTTTGCTTGCATATTGTTGCATACTCTATCTACAATATTCTGCATTATGTTGATTAAACAATTTGAATCGCTGGCTACCAGAAGTAGACTCGGGCAAAGAAATTTGCTCTCGAATGCTGAGTTTGAAGAATTTGGCAAACGCTGAAACATTAGCTTTGCGTAAATGATAGATGTTTTGCAACACGTTCATCCCTCCATACTAAAGAAAATTGATATTGCAATGAAGTGAATCTTGCCTGCAAGTTATGTAAAATTCGCAAAACTTTTACTTTATTAGTGGCCATCCTGGTGGACTAATCAGAACTGTCCCATCATATCGTTATTTGAAAGTGTCGTACGTTAAGTTTCTTAACTAATGTAAGAGTTTTTGTGATGAGAAACATTAATTTTGAAATCATTTGCGACGGTCCGAAGTTCGGAAAAAAAAAAAAACGAAAGGGGGGATATAATGGAGTTTATCGAAGTAATTTAATTTTAAATAATACTTAAGTAAGATTGAAAGTTTCTTCAAAAAAAAAAAATATTTTATTTAAATATTCTTTTAGTACATTATAGACAGAGATAACCTACGAGCTAAGATACAAAAAGAGACATTTTATTAGATCTTGTAGCTTTTGATAACCAAGCCATTCGAATCAGTCTTAGACGGCAATGACCCTCAGTAATGGTTTCATTAGGCAAAAGCAGCGCATGGAGCACAATATATATTCGGAATTACAGTATTCATCTTATAAGGGATATAGTAAAGGCCGAAAAAAAATTGTGAGCAAAAGTTTTATTAGCCTAGACATAGATCTTGAACCTTGGCCTAATGTCCAAAAATTGTGGTTACATTTTAATTTTAATCGAGCTTAATAACCACTTGCTTCAAGTGTTTTCTCATTCAAATCAAAGGGGAAAGCTTGGAAAATTTCGAATTGTTATTTAACCGTGTTTACGGTGGGAAATGTTATATAAGAATTAAATTTAACTGAACAATTCTGACGTCTTGTTAACCGAATAATATCTCAAATCGCCCGTTCTTAAGAATGTGAACAATAGACATGCATGAATGGATTGATGTAAGATCTCACTGTTTCCGTTTACATAAATATTTTCTGGAACTTCCTTGTTCCTAATCGGAACAAATTTACATGTCCTTATATTTAGATGGGGACTTAAGAACACGTGCATGTTTCACATTCCATCTCTTTTTAATTTTCAAGGAGCAAATGCAAAATGCAAATAAAGATGAGTGCTTCTTAGTTAAGCTCCAGCGGCCTTCCAGGTTTTTGCTTACTATCCCCTTTCCTTCCTTCAACCGATCCATATCTTCCAAAAATTCATAACCTTTGCCCCAGGCTTTCTATGTTTTCCATTACAAATGGCAAAGACGAATATGCACATATGTTCCAAATAAACTTCATCTGTATGTACGAACACTATGGCCGGGCACGACCGACCGTTAGATAACCTACATCACCTCGTCTAATACAGTCATTCAATCATTTTCGTGATAATATAACAGAAATTATACATCATTTTTATGTAAAAGCATACTTTTCATGGAAGCCCTCAACTTAGAGGGCGCTAAACCGTGAATTTACTTGGTCCAAATTAAGCAAACTTAATTTACTTGTCAAAGATTTTATTATTTTCGAGTTGCTTTCCTCATAAAAAACTACAAATTTTACTGTGTCGCCATGAAAGCCCTTATTATACATGGTGCGATCTAAAAAATGGACCTATGTAATCCCACTTCATAAAATAATAAAAGTTAAACCTTTTCATCATATAAGGGTTTATTTATCACGAGAATCCTTGTATGCGACAATGTCCAAAAAGTAGACCGACTTGACTCAAATTTGATACAGTTATGTTTCATAGAACATTACTCTTCCGGACCACTATTAACCAAAAGTACTCTTATTTTTTATTAAAATCCTTGCATGAGGCGAGATGCCAGAAATAGACATACGTACTCCACATTCGGTAAGACAAATTTTTATTTCAATTTTAGTAAAACCTGGCTAACTCAGTTACGTTACAAAAAGAAGATCGAATTTAATTTCTCACAAGTACTGCTGATGTGATGTCAAATCACGGTGTTATGGTCAGTGTATCCTGTTATTCTATCCGTTACTCTGTCGCTATCTTATAGCTGTGGATCCGCTAAGTCACCGTCTGTGGTTGCATCCGCACACACGCACACACAGCCTCCAATTCGTATAACAAAAAAAAACACACACACACTCACTTACTTACCTCATTTTCGCGAAACCTCTTCTTCATCCAACTAATAAGTGGCATAATGAATATCATTTTTGTATTTATTTTTTATTATTCTTTCTTAAATCTAATATATTTTGTAACCAATAGTGCATATCTATGTTTTTATGTTCATTAGAGTATTCCTATTAATTTTTCAATTCGTTTTTTTTTCTTTCATTTTTTATCAGCAACTTCTTGAGTTTTTCTTTTTTTGTAAATAAATTTTCTTAAATTTTTCTTTTATTTTTTTAATTAATTTTACTTGTAGATACATTTCTTACTTCGTGTGATGTTCTTTTTCCTTCGTTTCCTCACATGACGTTTACTGTCCTAGGTTTTTGTATTTGTATTCCTCCCTTTCAATTAATCCCGTGCTATTCCATTCACTTTTCATTTAATCCGTTTATTGAAATTCATCTTAATTGTTATAGTAAAGCGAAGATTTGAGATCCGACTTTCACTAAATTAACGTAAATTACGAAACAATTTTATGCGATTATATCTCAGTAAGCCAATAAAGTGCTTAACTAGGATTATAGTTTACTTACTTCAAGCATGAAAAAATGATTTTAAATTTCCTCTATCTCTAGTGTTTACAAAATTTTTTCTTTTTTACTTTTTCGTACTATTATCGAAGTGCTGGAGTCCTATTAAGCGGATATCTAGTTCTTTCTGCTCCACTATCGTGTCAAAAACTTAATCTTCTCTCCTAATTGCCGACCCTCTTGATCTGTCTCGTCAGTATCGTCTCTTGTCCCGGTAATCAGAAAACCCTTATGCTATATAGACGGACTGTGGACTTTGTTCTCTTTTCAAAATTCTCGCTTCAGATGGCGCTACTATGTTGGCGGAGAAATATGAAAAAAAAACTTGACAAACGGAATTCCGTTATTATATGTAATGTACTCTTTTGGTAAAGAGCA
Organism: Glossina morsitans morsitans; assembly: GCA_001077435.1. Taxonomy (NCBI): domain Eukaryota; kingdom Metazoa; phylum Arthropoda; class Insecta; order Diptera; family Glossinidae; genus Glossina; species Glossina morsitans. The sequence goes on from CCAG010005820.1 coordinate 8,356, forward strand.
GAGAAAAAGCCGACCGGCAGAAACCCCCTACACGTATATACGCGGACGTTACACATTTCAAAATAAGATATTCATATGGGGAATAGTCGAAAAGGTGATCCGATCCAAACAATTCTTAATAATGTTCGTCACTGGACCAAAACATGTCAGTATTCCAAATTTTATAACTATATTTCGATAACTACGATCTGTAGGTTGAGCACAAGAAAACTGGACATGCAAACCGATGAACAGACAAGCTTATATCGATTCAGAAAATAATTCCACATTGAACGATATAACAAAAGCTGACCCTACCTACTATGTAGTACCAGTGGTGCAGGGTATTAAAATGACATACTTTTTAAACGGATTGAGAAAATCAAATTTCTAGACTACTAGAGGCTGCCCACAAGATCTAAAACAGTTTTCGCTTATAGTTAGCCATTGAGAAACACATTTAATAACACATGTGGCCATTAAAAAGAGTAAAGACTTTATAGAGTTTATAAGTCGATGACGTTTGTTATGGGTATTAAAAAGATACGAATAAATATACAAAATGATGATTATTAAAAAGATTCAACTTTCCCCTGCATTTGTTTGTCAGTATCGTATCCAGTGGCTAAGTAACTAGCTGAGGCAAAATATCGTTATAAGATGAAATTTATAATAATTTACACATTATTTTGCTCAGCCTAAGTATATTACGTTTATTTTTGTCGAAACTGGTGTCAAGACTAATCCTGCCTTCGTAGGCAGAAACAAAATTCTGTGCGAAAGTAAATGCAACACCCGCTGCGAATGACACATAAGTACACGTATACACAAAAACGATGATAAAAGTAAACAAAAAATAAAAACAGTTATTTATTATGTATAACAATACAAGGAAATATAAAACAATTCACATGTAATGTATAAAAAACTGGATTTCAGTTAATGTTGAAGTACGCGAGAAGAAAAAAAAAAAAGGACACTCCAGAGGTCCCCCACAACGGGCAACAGACATCGCCTGAAAGAGGAAGAAACTGTATAAAATAGTTAAAGTGCTTTAGCACACCATCAAAAGTCAAGATGAGAAAAAGCAAAAAGAATGTGTTTTTAAGCTTCTTCGGCTTATCAAGGAATAAAATAAAACGCCACGTAAAAAGAAAACTTTGTTTGTTTTTAGGTGGAGTCATGATTTCAAGTAGAAAAAAAATTGACCATCACACGCTCGCGCCAAGTGGCTGAAACTTGTGAACAGACTTATTTCAGCAAGTCTAATAAAAACCGAAAGAATAGGAAAAAAAAAATGGCAGGAAATTGTCAAGTTTACCGGTTTATAGTCGAACAACACAAGAAGTCATAAATAGCAGTAAATGAATGGAAAAAATAAATAGAGAAAAAAGATCATGTACATGTTTGTTTATATGTATGTATGTACGTAAGTAAAGAAAATGAAACATTCAAAATATCTGCAAGACCTCAGAGGTTTCTGCAATAAATTTTCGGTCAGTTGTTGTCGATTGTTTTCTGTTTTTTTTTTTACATCGGATTGAGATTTAAGTTTCTAACGTAAGAGTAAATTGAACTTGACGTTGACATGCAACACACATCCTTCCTACTAGAACAAGCATTTACATAACTATAAAGTGGAACGCGACTGAGTGCAAGAGCTTAGCTACTTAGGTCATAGATAGATTAAACTAGAAAACTAATTAAATTTTATTACCCACTGGACGAATTCTTTGAAATGTCCTTTGGAAAACACTACTACTGAAAGAAAAATGTAATTTGCTTGCACGGAAACTTAAACTTTAAAACTTTTAAGGTACAATGGTGCTAGTCGGACTTTCGTGAAACGAGGAAGGAATAAAATCACAGGCGTACAAGGCCTTAAGACACAGATATCTATCACACAAGCTCATGTAAGTTTTCATTATTAAGCTCTTTCGCCTAAATGCACTTCTCTTGCTTTACCTTTTCTCCTAATTATATACAATATTTGTATAAGCATTGATCTGTGTCGCACAGATTCAATCAAGTATATAGCCTGCGACCCGATTTAGCCTTGCCATTTCCGCTGTTGTTATAAAATTTGTTGTTCGAACTTATGCTGAAAATTGAAAAATAAAAAAACTTAAAAGGCAGCAACTGATTATCAAAATTTTCAAAAATTTCAAAATTCACCACCATTTAAAGGTGCAATAGAGGAATGACTTTAGCAGTCTAATTTTTCAGTAAAACGAAAAGCTTTTTGGTTTTCAAATGCGGTGTGTAGCAACTGCCCTTCAGACCAATTTTCTTCTTGCTACCAATCAATCTTCAAAGCAAAAAAGTTATGGCGATCTGAAGGAAAAGATAATTCCTTCCCTAATGATTTTTAGAATTAAAATTGAAATAAATTATTATTACTTTACGACCTTGAAAGCTTTTAAAAGCTGTTAACATAAAAGTGATAAATACTTCTTGATGCAAAAGAATGAAGCCTTCCATTTTAAAAGTGACAAAATCTTCTTCTCGCACCTAATAGAGGTAGATATTTCGTCTCATTGTCTAGTTCAAGTGAAGAAATTCGTATCCGATGTGTGGTTTTGAGTATTGGTACTTTGCCTAAATTTATTTCGTCGGCAGTACACGATTAGCCCGGGTGTTTTTTTTTTTTCATACGCGCAACATTAAGTCTAAGGTCGCGAAATAGTTTTTATTGAAAATTGTTACGGAACATTTCGATTTATGAGTGAGGACTTGTAAACATACCTTTGGTGATCTGATATATGAGATTAATTTTCCTAAATAATTGGCATTCTGTTTTTACTTTCAATGATAATGTTCTTTGTTCCCTACCCAAGGGGCATTAAATTTATTAAATTTTATACTTTATTGAAAATATTTATTTTAAATAGAGTAAGTTTTTCCTTTGCTTGTTATTTTGTTAAAGTATCTTTTTGATAAAACACATTTTTGTAGTCACTTGTTCTACAACTTTCGAGCTGAATATTTTTTTAAATCAAATCACAAAAAATCATTTTAATGAAATAAAGTTGTTTTTAATTTATGAAAAAAGATTCTATAACTGGTGATCCTGCCAGGAGCAACCCCCCCATGAACCGCGAGGGAAGATTTTCGAAAATCAGTTCTAAAAACTTTCCGGACATTTATAAAAAAACATAAAAGAAAACATAAAAATATCAAATTTAAAGAGTTAAGAGACAGACTCACTCACATAAATGTCGACATTTTCGAACGTGGACAAATGTACATTAATCTAAGAAGGTACATCAAACTGACCAACCTAACCTAAGCAGTAAACTTAACCATCCACTTTATAACGGTGCGTGTGTGTTAGTGTGTGTGTGCAAGAAATGTACTACAAAATTTGATAATTAATAAAAATTCTCACATTTAAAAAAGAAAAAACAATACAACAGTGCAGTGAAAACGGGTAGAGCGCGGACTACTAATATGAATTCAATCTGCCCTAATCTATGCAGAGCTTTGTTTCATTATTATTGCCGCAGATTGCCTTTAACAGTAATACTCAAGCACCTATATACACATTGGGACATTTGTGAAATTGATTTAAAAATAATCAAAAATTCAGAAAAATTATTTTCAAAAAACCCCGTGGCATATCTCACCCCAGCCACTAAAGCAACACGACGACTCATTGCAATAAGGTATTTGCGGCCAGATAGAAGTAAAGAACTCAATACCTGGTCCAACCGTCATCTCCAGTGTCAGAAATCTAAGATTCAGCGACACACGAAGTCGCCCGTCTTACAAATTCCTATCCAGAGAAGAAGATTTGAAAATCTTTATATGCGTTCAGTTGGGCGATTGCCACTATCGAAAGGTTGTCGTTATATTTTTGTTATTATAGATCGTTTTTCTCGTTGGTCCGAGGCTTTTGCTTTGAGAGATGTTAGCGCCAATAAAATCGCGTCAACTTTCCTTAATAATTATATTTCGCGTTTTGGTGTTCACTTAAGTCGTTCTGTAAGCTTCGCGCTGAACAATTGTTAAAATCAAATCATTAAAAAGGAATTTTAATGAAATGAAGTTTTTTTTTAATTTATGGAAAAAGACTCTGTACCTACCATTATCAGTTAAAACGCTAGCTTGTGGCTTACTCTACAGATGTATATGTGTGACAGATACGAATGCTTGACTATCGCGAAGTTTTAAAAAGATTTTTATTTTAAAACTTACCTTTTTAACCTTGAAAGTGATCACCATCAAATTTCTTTCCCTAAGCTAATCACTAGTCTATCGCTCAACCTGTTTATGACATTTGAATCTTCATGGTCGCTGTGTCTAGACAGTGTATAAGAAAACTTTACAAATTGTCTTAAATTAACACCTTTTGATTCATTTTTAAAAATTAATTATTATATTCAGTTTTTCCTTTCTCTTTTTTTGTTTTTTTTTGTTATCTTTTTTCTGGCTTACATTAATTATTATCTTGAATACTTAATTTCAGGAACATTTGCTATTTTATCTGTAAGCATTCATATATTGTGTGGCTAAGATTTACGCCGTTGTTCTTTAATCCTTAAGGATGTAAATTATTTTTAACTTAAGTCGACGATAAGGTACGAACACAACCTATATACTAGTTGAGGTGGCAAATTCACGATGTCACCTGAATGTACGCGTATAGTTTAACTGCCTCGTACAAGCCTCTAATAAGAGTTACTTGCTGAGCAATTAGTGTCTGCTGTAATCAAGTAATCCATTTTAATTACACTCAGGCTCTAGCCTCACTGCGCATACATATGTACATAAGCTCTTAAGAAATTCAAAATTACCATAAAAGATAAAAGTGCAATAAAAATAGAATTTTTTCCGTGGACTATTATCATAAGTTTGAAGGTTTATGAAACAATTAAAAACATATTAGTACGAGCAGAATGAGTTTTATAACGCGGGTAAGACAAACTTACTGCATAAAGAATCGATGAGGGAAGTTATTTTTTTTCAAACCTTATGACTTACTTTTAAAGAAAAACTTGCTGCTCGTTCATTTTTGTTTCCTTTTCTTTTTTTTTTTTGTTTCTTTGGTTCAAATCATGATAAATGATTTATTTTGAGTAAACTGTTAATCACTGCAATTTTTCATCGAATACTTAATAATTCTTAAATGAAAAATAAGAAAAAAAGCAACTATGAAAATATTTTTTAAGGTAAAGGGTGCGTGCATTCAATGAAAAGACAAACAAGCAACCATGTTAGCGGAAGAAAATGATGATTTAACCACGGTATAAATAAAAAGCATAGTTTAAATGTCTTGAAGGATTTTGCATAGTCCTCTCGTTGTCGTTTGTAACTGCGACGATGACGCTGATGTGTGCCTTACAAAATACAAACATATAAATACGTAAATATGTCCCATTCTGTTCTCTTTCACTCTGTTCTGTTCTGTACTCTTTAGAGGATATAAGAGGAATAATATGCAAATATATGCAGATCCGCTTTTGTGATGTCAACGCGGGCAAATCACATTTCTTTTCTAGGTTATATATATATATATATATATATATATATGTATATATTTCTCGGACGTATAAAGACTCATGCTATATGTTTTATACACAACTGCAGGAAGGAGAGAGAAGAGTACTTATACGTATGCTTGTGCATGCATTGGAACCGTTTATTTTTCATGCGTATACAATACCAACAAGTAAGGAACGTAATGATTCTTAAGACCAGACTTAAAAAAAAAAAGATGGATGTAACCATCTTGTAGAAAATAGTACACGATGATATATAAAAATTCTTCTGTCTAAGAAGTTTTCACTTTACGCTCCAGAGTGTAGGTGTGCGCATAACTTTTCTCCAAAATGAGTTTAAAAGCTGAAACGTTCAACACTAATGTAAAAAAGATTAGTAGCTAATGGAAGCAAGATTTTATCACAAAACCAGTTTTAAAAAAATGTCTGTAGATTTTTAAGTGAGAAAAAGTAAACACATGGTAAACACTATTAAATACCCTACGTCTACGCGACTAATACAACTATTTATCTATTTTCGTGACAATCCACCAAAAATTGTACCTTGTTTCAATGTAAAGGCTTACTTTTCGTGAAAATTATTATATGAGAGGGCGCCTAAAAAGTTAGCTCGCGTATCCCCAATTTATTAAATTTAATGTTCTTTTCAAACATTTATTTATTCTTCACCTGATTTCATCACAGAAAACTGCAAACCAGAGCTTGTCGAAATATTAAGGCTTACCTTTCTCCCTCCCTCTCTCTCTCTCTCTCTTATAAAGAATAGGATCCAAAAATATACCCAGATGGTAGTTAGGTTTTATCAGTTTACTATTATGGACCCATTTTCGTCATAAAATTTGAAAAAATATACCTTTTTGCCATGTAAGTGTTTATTGTTCATAAGAATGCCTATTTGAGATGGAGTCCAGAGAATGGACCTTTGTGGTCCAACTTTAGTGGTGTTCACACTTATGTCAACTTATTTTATGGACCAATTTTCATGACGAATGATTGAAAATTAAACTTTTTTGTTATATAAAAGTTTGCTTTTCGTAGGAATCGTTGTATTGAAGCCCGCTCAAGAAATTGCCGCATTCGTTGCAGATTTTTCGTAACAATTCCGAACACCGAAATACTGTTATTCAGCAAATCTGGTGCACTCCAACCCACTTCCAATAAGATTCGTACTTGAGTCAAAACAGGTCGATTTACCAAATTGATATAATGAAAGATGAGACTATGTTAAATTCTCCTACGTGTTACATACGTCCACGCAAGCTTAATGTAGTCGTCACCACAAGTGTCGTAGGTTATAAAAAGAATATTACGTTAACAGTTAGCTTCTCTAATGATGCTACATTCGCAGTGTTCATTAAGCAGGGTCGTGTAATTTGGGGGATATATACATCAACATAAACCCATTTATTTTAACGCATCTTCATCTAGGTAGGCAGGTGAGCACGTAGACGGCCGAACAAGCGTTCGTGCTCAAGCGATTCAAAGCCTTTCTTTGGGTGCTGCAATCGTTTTGACAAAATGAATAATCCCCCCATCCTTGGGTGCTAGGAAATAAGAAATAACCTCAAAAATAGATTTCGATTTTACACGAAACTATGTTTATTAAATTTTAACTCAATATTTACGCAGCATTTTTTTTTTTGCTCGAAACGCTTACAAGGCCGAGAAAGAAAACTCTTGCACACTGGATGATATTGAAAATGGATCGAATCGAGTGAAGAACACGCCTACAGTACCGCGTAAAGTGAGAATGTCTCTATTTTGAAAAACAAAAAAGAATTTGGTTTTCTGCTACGTATTCTATTGGCACTCGTACAATACCTACAATACCTATGTACAAAACTGGAAAAGAACGGCCTCGCCCACCCGATATCATAGAGTATCGAAATTTTATTTTATATTTTACTTTCATTTTGCTTTTTTTGAGTTGGTGGGTACAGAACATTCGGCCACAGCAGAGCATAATTTTCTTATTTGTTTTTTTTTTTTTCTTTTAAAAAGGTTTTCTATACTACTTTATAACTTCATTCAAATATTATTTTTATGTTTACTAAGTGCCCTACTCTTATGGTATTTTCAGCACAATTACAGTTGACTTCGCTATATTTGGGTTTTCGAATACACTTTCTACCGACCGTGTAGAGCGTAAGGTAAGTGTATTTATACAGACTTTACGTCTTACGTCGACGTTTCTTTTTTTCCCAAGATTTCTCATAATTTATAATTTCTTTTGGCAGGCAAATTTTTAACCGATACTTCGAGCACCTATTGTTTCAATTTTCCATCACACCTACGATGGCAACGCAAAAGTAAAAAACAGAAAATTTTGTATAAATTCAATAGCGCGACCGCCAAAAAAAAAATCCAAAGGCGAAATTGGTTGTCGATATTTCGGTGTCATCAAAATGTGTGGTTTTGCCGAAATTGTGCACACGATGATACGACAATGTGGGGCAATCAGATTCAAAACGGTGACCGTCAAAAACGGAGCGAATTATTTTTTTTTTAACAATCTTCTTAATTTGAGTATCGAACGAAGTTTATCAAGTTTAATGAATGTGGCAGCGCTGAGAGCTACTACCCAAACATCTTCAACCGTTAGAAGAAATTTCCGAATAGTCATCCAAATGATGACTTCAATAATATGAGTCTTATAAGACTCGTTATACCGACACAGAAAAAAGCGGCAGTCAGCGTTCAGACGAAGAAAAAAAAGGGATTTGAACAAGAAATTGGTAATAGGCATATCCAAGATGAATCCACGAACAAATGCAATTGCATAGAGAAAGAGACAAGCAACTTGAAAATGTATTTAATCAAGTCCACGCATTCAACATTCTGAAGAAAGAACCTGTACTTCTTGACGTGCAAGAAGAAGAAAATATGCCAGATAAACGACTGAATGCGGCATCTTAGGCAATTGAAAGAGGTATAGATGTAGATCAGTTATTGTAACACCAGCATATGTATACTCTATTGAGTTCAGTGGATCAAATCTTGTAAATAGTCTTGAGCAGTTTGGAAGTGCGTGTAAAACTGAATATTTTACGAACTTTTAGTTCATTTTAATAATTCCTTTCGGCTCTAATATGACTTTCTTACGTTTAATATTACGACCTTGATTAGCCAATATAGTTCTAGCCGAACATGCAGATTGAATTGTGGTGCGGAAAATGTTACTAATTAACTGTTCTTGTGTTTATAACAGAGTACGTGTGACTTTTTATAATGATATCTCAAGTAATTTTTTTTTTTTTATAATTTTATAAGAAGGATTAAGGTGACAGGGACGTTTATGAAGACATGGTGTAACTACTACGGGAACTGCACTACAGTAGAATTGCAGGTGATTGAGACCCTGGACCTCCGAAATGCTTTATTATTAAAGGAATCATTTAATAAATATATGATGATGAAATGGAGGACCGTCGATTAACTTAAGACTACTTATCCGAAACCATAAGCAACTCCTATGGAATAGTACATAAAATCTCAATCGATGTTTTAACTATGAGAGAGAGAGAGAGATATTTACACAATCCGTATGCTTGCGTTAATTTCGGAACAAAGTACGCCCTCGCGTACGACTTTCTAAGCAACAATAAATACGCTTACAAGGAAAAAATTATACTTTTCTTATGAATTAATAACGAAGATTATGACTTGCATGTACCAAGACGGTTCAGCACTTCGATCACACGACACAAAGCTTACTATAGTCTTCATATTTCAAAAAGACGACATAATCCCAATTGCCTAAAAAGGATAAAAAACCAGCTTTCGGGGGATGCCAACACAATTTTGTTAATTGATTGCGATCAAACTTGTGAACAGAGTATGCGAAAAAAAAATACATTGCACCAGATAGATGAACCAAATCGTGAGAAAAGACGCTGTTTGCAAAAAAAAAAATAATTATTTTATTATTATTTAAATTAAGCAGCCGTAGAGACACGCGTCAGAAATGTAATATATAACCTGGAGAATTGCTGAAAGAAGTGTTCTCAGTTTAATAGATAAATTATATGGAGAAAAGAAAATCGAATCAAGTTACTTATAAACTGGACTGACTTCATACAAATTTCAATATTTTGTTTTTAAACATAAGCCTTGCAATCCTATCTGTGACTGAGTTACGGTGGAATTCCAAAACCCCCAGACTGTCCGAGTTTTCGTCCATCCTTTGAAAACGTGACGTGATATGAATATTTTAAAATTTGAATGGATTCAAAATCTGTTTGATAGAGCTTCCCGTTGGAGGAAGAAAAAATATGAAAATAAAAAAACTTGAAAAGTTAAACATGTATGCGCCGTGCTATGACGCTCTACTGTTTTCGGTACGTAGTCGAACGTTCTGTAGAAATTATTTATATTTTTATATTTCCCTGTGCAAACGATGAACTAGTCTGTGAAATATTTTCCCAAAACTAAGTACTATCCCTCTCCTATGCAATAAGCAACAGCCATCAACACCCTTGGGAAAGTGTACAAGCGTTTCACTTTTCGACGCTTACAGTTATCGTTTATTAAATGAAGCGTTTCCTTGTTATCATTACCTGTTAAAGCGTAAATTTCATGTTTTTGTTTTTATAAAATGAAAAAACAAAGACGACAACAAGTTAATGGCGAAAGCATCACTGTTCAATTTTTCCATGAAATGTTATTTTTTTCCGTTGTTTGTTTGTAAAATATGTGAAAGTTTTTATTAACAAACATATGTTAATATATGTTTTAATTTAAAATGTAATGCTGTAATGACTTCAAACAGTAATTTATTGAGAAAAGTTCAAAACACATTTGCAAAAATTTTACAAAGTTGAACGATTTTTTTCTATATCTTATAATCAGCTTTAATCTTGCGTGTCAAGAATATTTTCCATAACAATGACAAATGAGTTTGACGCCATTACTAAATAACGTTTACCGCAAGTTTTCATTATAAACATAAAAAATATTAAACACACAAGTATGGATATTATCTATATATGTGTTATAATATAAAAGCGCATACCAGCCGCTAATACCAGACGAACGATCATCCCGACTAATGCATATTTCGCTGACAGTACGCTTTACTCAGTAAACACATTCATAAGTAAATGCTATACGTAACTTTATGCTACGCTCACATAAGCAAAGCTTAGGCTATAGTCTATTAAGCTCTAATTCTTTCTGTATAGAACTTAATGCAACGGTAAAAATATATTATAATTTATGTAATACCTGATCCCGCCACTAAATATATTATGTTTTATTTCAGTTTGTGTTTTTGATATAAAGTGATCTGCCTTTAAAACGGTCAATGCACTTTCTAATATACTTTGTAACTAAAATCGGGATAAGAAGAAGAAAGAAATAATTTTTATTATTTATCGTACGAGTGCCAAAAAAAGTACAGTATGCAAAATACATAATAAGCAAATAAAGATACTATATATGTACCATTAGGTATCCTACCCCACCCGACCGTGATTCATATAACAACTTTTCAAAATAAGGCGTAATATGGAAAATTATCGAAAAAGTGGTCTGATCAAAATCATTTTCATTCGTGTTCGTACCAGGACCAGAACACGTCATTGTGCCAAATTTCATCAAAATATCTCGAAAATTGCGACCTGCAGATAGAACACAAGTAAAAAATTAAAGGTTAGTCTGTTTCAAGTTTTTCTGGGTGTTGCAAGTGGTGTGAGCTAAAAAAATTTTAGAGCGGAAGACTTATCCCAGATTTCTGATATATATATGTACGTATATATCTTAAAGGACATTACAAGTCGCTGATAGTCGCTTGATATCCCAAAGAAATTGGAATTTTTTGATAGCACTAAACGTCCTTAAAGAGCTTTGCACATTGCATCCGGAAAGCAAAACTAATTAAATTTTTTATTTATATATACATCGATAATTTAATTTTATTTAATTTTTGTACAAAAATATTTTCCAATTTTTTTCTATATTAACTCTTAAATATACTTTAGCGGTGATAATGCGGCCCTGAGCCAAATTGTGTTTTAGCAATGACATAAACCTGTCGATAAATTGCTATTAGGGTAGATTAGGGTAGATCTAAATCTAAGAAGTTAGTAAATTCGATTAGAGAATCGATCAGCCACCGAAGTCAACTACAGTGAAAAGCAATCCCGATTGGAAGTAGGAATCCGAACGCCTATTATCACATAATCTAGAAATGCATATATATCCCCTATGGCCACGAAGTATTAGAAAATCAAATCTATCCAACTATTAGTAAAGCATGTAAGAGTGTGTGGCTTTGTCCATCCAATTACCACTGCTAAACAATGGCAATTATCATAATAATAAAGTTAATAATGCAACGATATCATTATAACGTGTTTTTTATATTTATGACAAGGCAAAACACACACAAACACACATAACTTACGCGTGATGGGTAAAAAAATATGGATTTATGTGCGGATTGCATTTAGACACGCATTCTCAGCATAATACAAAAATTTATGTTTGTGAACAAAATAAATGCCATGCAATGCAATGAAATGCCGTGCAATCCAATGCGATGGATAGCGATGAACTGTAATATAATGAAATTCATATAGTAATTCGAAGAGATGTATGTAAGCAGACGTGTATCTATGTGTGTGTGTATGTGTGTGTGTGTGTGTTTGTGTTTGAGTGGGTCTCTTGTGTAATAAACGCAGAGTAATGTAACAGATAAGCAGGAACAGAGTTAAAATATTTATTTTTGTTTTACGCGTAAGTGTATTTGTATGCGTGGTGTATGGGTGTGTGTGTGTGTGTTGCTTTTCTATATATAAAACTTATTAATAAATTAAATAATTAAAAAATAGAAACAATATTTATGATTTATTCCAAGAAATAAATTTAAAGTATTTCTCTTTTGATGTCTAATAAAAAGAAAATAAACATAACCAGAATATGTGTATATATCTTGGCATTTGTTGAAATGATAAGATTTTTATTTCACACATCGCTTTACAAATGTTGCATAGATAGATAGGTATACGTACACAAATTGTGCGCAAATAACTTAATACCTAAATATTTGTGCCTATGTGTATTCGTGTGTGTGCATCTTTGTACTTGCACTTGTTTATTGCTTAATTAATTAATGTTTTTATAATTAGATCACCATTATTATTGCAATCGTTATTTTCGCAATAATTACATTGTATAAAGCGTTGTAGGCCTGTTTGAGATGCCGTTGTAATTGTATAGTTGAGTAATTGTATAAAAATCTCATGCGTGTTTACATCTGAAATTGTTTACGCGCACTCACCACCG
>CCAG010005821.1:0-35694 GCA_001077435.1 Glossina morsitans morsitans
CAAAGTTTTCTCTCCAATGTATACAAAAACAACAAACAATCACAATTATAACGATTGCAATAACAAGAGAAGAGAATGCAACAACAACAACAACAGCAACAAAACAGTAAAAACAGAACAAAACAAAACTGGACTTTGAGCCAAAAAAAGAAAAAAAACAAGTGAAAATTTACACAAAAACAAGAAACAAAAGCAAGCAAACGTATTATAGACATTCATGCAATCGCGTTAGTTGTATATACTGCTTAAGCCTTTGTGGTTGAAAAATTCGCAAACTGTAGACAAAAAACAAGGCACACGAAACAAACATGTAAAATTAAGGTGACCAAGCGTAAAGCTTTTAGAGCGTGGCATTTCTCTTTTAGATCTGTTCTGCTGCCTGTACTTCTCTTTTTTTGAAACGCAAATATGAAAAAAAGGTGGCCGTTTCCTCGAGACGTGTGTATGTGTACATATCACACCCATATTGTTAACCTCATATCCTTAATCGCTCAAGGAATGTTTATGCCAAATTTCAGCTTCCTATTATCAATTTTCACTACAGCGATTCCGCAAATTTTGTGGTGCAAAATCACACATAACAATAGAAAGAGATATATGCCGTCAAACACTAGGCCAGTTAAGGCAAAACAAATTGTCAGCATTTAAAGGTATTTTCCTGTGACTAAAAGTCAGCGACAAATACTGGAGCTTTACGTGCTCTATATCTATTCATTTTAAGCTCAAATATTCAAAAATGTGATGTTAACCTTCCGGGTAGTTCTAATGTTAAAAAAAGCACTCAAGTAGGTTCCACTCACTACGGATCGGATCACTTTTCGCCCATTTATTATGTGAGGCCTTGTTTTGAACAGCCGCCGCATGAGGAACTACAATAAGAAAAGGTTCATAGGGTATTGCAAGTACTATATAAGGGAAATGTTTACAAATCAATGCATGTTACGTGAGTTTGAGAGAAAAGCAGCTACAGAATGTTTACAAATAAGAAATACGCATGGAAAGCAACTCTCGGATAAATGTAAAAAAAATTACCACGCATTGATTTGTAAACATTCTGTAGCTGCTTTTCTCTCAAATATGTGTGCTGTTCCCTTGCCCAAAAGTTTTGGTCACCCTAGTGAAATGCTTCATTAGTTTGAATGAGGTAAACCAGTTATGCAATTCTCTGACTCAACAACATGCGGATTTTAAAAGACTTACGATTACTTTTGAAACATATCTAACATACATGGTATCATAAACCATGCGTAAAATTTTATAGTTTGCACGTTCGCTGTTCTTCTTCGCTTAATGTCCGGCTCATGATCACACATTCACGATGCAACCATCCATGACTAAGCTTTCAATCACATCCACACACGTATCCCCATCATCACATGGAGAATCCAATAATAATATGTTACATATAACAACAACTCTTCTGAAAGCCTGACTGGCAAATGACGTTGATTTTGTTATTCACATAATTCAGTTTCTAGATTCTTATTATTCACATAATTCACTTTTTTCATTCTTATTCTCACATAATTCACTTTTTTGATTCTTATTACTCACACAATTCCGTTTTTAGAATACAATACATTACAATAGCTATAGATAGACAGTCAAAGAGATTTAAAAACCAATGAATTGAGAGAGAATAAGAGAGAACATAACGCAGGGTGAATAAGGGTCTCAGATGTTGGCGCGTTTAAATACAATGGATTTTTTGTTATTCTCATAATAAACAAACCAGAAACAATAAACTTACAATAACCGATTATAGCAAATGCACTCAGATACATTCATACGTATGCAAGCGTATACATGAGTAACAATAGAAATCTAAATTCGTATATGCATGTATATAGATATATGCTGCAACGACAAAAGTAACTAAAATTGATACGTAACGTTAAGTTCGTTCACTTGGCGTTTCATACTCCGCTAAAATATTGACATACATACATAAATTTAAGTGCATATGCACCGAATGTGTACTTTGCCAAGTACACAAGTACGCAGCGTAAAGCGGACTTCTTTGTAAGTGACTGGCTGATTGAACGACTGAATCACATTGCAAATTATAATGCAAATGATATAAGAAATTTTACGAAAGAAAAAGGCAGGAACATAACCTTCACCTGCCGACGTGCATAGAACGCAGATGCAGTTAATTTTGCAGTTAATTTTGCACCGCCCTGTTGTCATCATAAGGCGTAAAATTCAGGTGTTCTTTTAAAAGAGACTTTTTCTACTTTGCTCGATAATTGCTTTTACTGTTATAATCCACCCGCGATCTTTTAATGTTCACTGTCGACCGCAATTTAATTTAATGCGATGATCACCCAGTCGGTGGTCTCTAGCTCGTAACAAGTCTGTCTCGTTTCCTAGTCTGCATATAAGAAAATTTGAAAATTTACTTGAATACTGTTGGATGTGTGTTCGCTTTACAGAAATATTACTACGATAAAAATGATTGATTGAGAGGCAACGTTCAACTTTTCAATAATTTTTTCGACACGTTCAGAGAACCTATAATAGAACAAATCACTATTGGGAGTTACTTGAAACATTCCCCGCTCGTTTTTTTAAATGAACTGCCGCCTAAAAATATCTTTTTGGGTAGAAGGTTCGCTTCCGGTTCCAATGGGCGGCAAGAACATTTCCTCTTTCAATCTTGCGCCAAGTGAGCTGCCTTTACAGCAGTTTTTACATTTTGGATTCTTTTTTTTTCTTTACGGCTGAAAAGTAAACAAATCTTATTGATAAGAATTTAAGCGTGAGTGTTTTTTTTTGCATTTATATCGAACAATTCACGAAAACAGCTGTCAGATATGGTAAACGTGGCTCTTGTTCGATTTAGTCATATAAATAAAAATGCATTAATAATTCGGTTATAGTACGCGATTTTATTTCATATTGAAAACTATCGGTTCTATTACCGTTATATTCTAGTCGTAATCACATTTTGGAAAAGTTATTATTAATATTTCGAGGAATTTCTTGATTATGACCTTAGAAGTGTCCGATGTTCAATAGGTTGGTGATCTCTGCTCACATCTGCTTGTAAAAAAAGCGAGAAAGAGAGTGATAGAGAGAGACAGAGACCACGAGAAAAGAAAGCTGAATATATGTGAGATTAGTTGAGAAGAATCCAAAATTTTGTGCACATAATTTCTAGTGACTTTGACAAAAAAAAGGGGAGAAAGAAAAGCGAAATGCTTAAAAAAGTTGTGTTTGGATTGAACTGAATTTTTTCACATTCGTCTTTCTATTTTCCGCTGACACGACAAGAATCGTTTTCTTTTTTTGGTTTTAGTTCATAAATCAACTTATGCAGGTCGAGAATACTAATGATGTTTATTTGTTATAAATATTCGACAGTCTCCTGTTGTGAGTAGTCCGTGCACAACTTTTGACCTCAATTCTGTGGAAGAAAAAAAACCAATAAGAAAGGGAAAATTGGACCGAGCTTATGCATAAACATTAATTCGCTTTGTTGGAAGCACGAAAGTGTTCAATAAATCATAATAACTATGCCGTGAAGATAAATAAGATCTGCATCTCACTTTATGATGTTTGTTAATGAAGTCTTGAGCCTATTTCCCTGAAGAAGATTTTCATAACGAAAGATTTTAGAGTGTCTATAACCCTCGAAAAGTGGTTTTAAGCTCGTCACCTAAGAAACGAAAATATTTTAATCTTCTCGGCAAAAGTTTGAAAATGTTATTCCTTCCTTCCTTCAGTGCAACACAGAGAGACCTAAATCTAAAATCATTAATTAAATGTCTATTAATATTTAAAAAAATCCGACAAGGTAATTAATTCGATCTAAGATTCGAATGAAACTTAGATCGAGGCGCAGAAATTATATAGAAAACAACAAATAAAAACATTATAACAGGCTAGGGCCCACCATTAAACACCCTACATCATCCTAAACTTATTCATATAAAGACTTCCCAAACTAAGGCGCTGTATAGGAAGCGATTGAAAAGGTAGTCCGATCCGATCTATTCTCAATAGACTTGCCAAAACCCACCGATGTATCAAATTTCATCAAAATGGGCGGACATTAGACGGACGGACGAACAAGCAAGCTTAGATTGAGTCACAGTCACTTTCTATTCCTTTCCGTTCACACATGTGAATTATACTCTAATTTTGGCCAGATGCAGGCGGTGTAATTGGTATGGATACTGGTTGCAGTGAAGTATTTTTTTCATCGCTTTAAAAAACCTATGCCCTTGACTGCGTCTTGCGATCCTTCGAATATATCTTCTGTCCAATCTAAATTTGTCACTTTTAAAATTTATTTTCAAGTAAAAGATAAAAGGTCTTTGCATACACTAAGCCACTCAACAGTAATATGCAGCTGCATCGTATTATACTTACTTTAAGACACTGTGTAAATTCAAAAAAAATAACAGTAATAAAGTTTTTACCGTGAAAAAGCTAAGAGAAGTGCCATGAAATAGAAGAAGAGAGCGTCTACCACGTCACAGAAAGACTGGCATCGAAAACGTGTTTTGGACATAGAACTTTATCTGTAATATTACTTAACTATTACTTAACTTTATTGTTGCTTGTGTTCGTATAGGTGTAAAACAAATGAGTAACAAATCTGTAAAATGTTCAAATGAATCATACAAAATTAGTGGAAGTTTCCCTTCATCCACTTACATTACGACGTTAATAGATTTCGTGTTGCATACACACACTGGCCTGCTACTCGTTCTCATGTTATAGGCTCGTAAGTTTTCAATAACTTTTGTAAATTATTTTAGCGGAAGTGCTTGATGTAAATGTAGTTGGATTGATTTTCGTACTTATGTCACTAAATTAGATGGGGCGGGGGAGTAACAAGAAGAGCATATTGCTTAATTTTTGTTCTACCGACATGAACGTACGCATTTGAAAGATCGATATTTTAATAGACCAATAAAGTGCACGTTAACTTGTTGACGATATATGTACTATGGTGAACATTTTAAATAATACAGATAGCATTAGCTATTGTACACATATATGTAGCGAATGCATGAGGAGAGATTCTTGACTTCATTAAAGATCAATATTCTAGTAACGTCCATCATATATCTATCCCTGAAGAAAAGAAAAAAATTACTTGTCTCGACTAAAGAACTGGCATACTGACAATGGTGAAAATTGCACCATAGAAGAGGCATTACTAAAAGAGAGAAATTACTTTGTAGTGAACTACTCTTCGACAAAAGTAAATAGATTAAGTAAATTTTGAACTATCACAAGCTTTGAAAAACTTACCGAGAAGAATTCGAAAGCCATGTGACATAATCGATATGAGTTGTATGTGTTCTTAAGCAGATATTCAAGACGACATTGTAGCCGTCACCTTTTGCTTGTAGCCCCCGCGATTAAAGTCGTTTTACTTGATAACCACATCGCTGCAAAAAATTAATCCAGCAGGTCGCGGTGCATAGCATATTTTTAGGCACGTAATGATAAATAAGCATAATATCTCAAAAAGTTTTTTGTTAAGTAAGTGAGGAAAATTTTATAATTTGTAGGAAATGAGCAAAAATCCATAAACTTTTCTTTACAAAAACAAAGTTGAAGTCAATATCGGAATTTGAGGTCAATAACACACACTACACAGATACACAGATGGACAGACATGGCCTAATCAGTCACGCGTAAGTTAGTAAACGGATGGGCACATCCAAGTATATTACACATACAAGTATATTACTCCATACTTGTCTGCGGATATTAGGTGTATAATTGGTCCACAATCAACGTAGTTTTTTGAATATTCAACAAAACTAACTTTTGTATGTAATTTATATTTTCGACAAGATTAGTCTTTAACATCTCCCCTCGCCCGCGTTACTCACTAATTATTGGGCTACTTCAAGTCATAAAGCGGCCACATAACTGAGTAGATAAGAGCCGCAACTGCTAAGTTGGTGTTCACGGATTCAAATCTCAGTGCGATAAATCATACTTAGTGGCAATTATACTGAGGGGTAAGTCGGCAAAGGGATAACACTTATGGATGGGACACACACCTACTAGATTCCGAAAGCCTCCATATACTTCTCTTCCCTTACTTCTTTCTAACCGTCACAGCACTACACGTATAGGTGACATCTCCGACAAGATCGATCGTAGTAAAGAAAGTGAACAAAGAAAAGAAACAAAAAAAAGGCAACTGAAATTTGTCGTATACATTGTAGGTCGGATGAAGCTTCCAACGTGAGTGTTTACAATACATAGGGGAAAGCCACCAAAATGTTTTGCTTTTTCTTAATGAATCATGATAGGATGGATTTGAAGCTTAACATGAAATTTCAATTTTGGAAGGATGCGAGATATTAGTCAGCGTAGATAGATTCAACACACGCCTTCTTTTAAACCAAGAATATTATTCGTTTAGTTATAAGCGAAAGTAGGTGGAGAGTTTTTTAACCGTGACTTTGAGGTCAATGTATTTTAAGTTTGAGCATAAATGTGTGTTATACGTGTACGTTATTGTCGACGTCATATTTTGAATTTTTATTTTTCTTTGTTGAAGCATATCTCAACAAAATCTATCTAATTTTGTCTAAAGTCATTTTGCGCACATCTGGACCGGACATTGTGAAAAATGATTGCAGCAATAGTTGAAGAGCTTGTGCCCAAGAGAAAAGAAATAAGTTTCCAACGTCACAGCGTAAAAAAATTTGAAATCAATAAATTATAAACAATAGGCAAAAAGAAAAAGAAAACAATAGATAATGTTTTATTTAAATAATAAAAATAGCAATTGAAATGAAAACAAGCAAAACAATAAAGAAAAGAATAAACAAAAAGCAAAACAATAAAGAAAAGCATAAACAAAAATTGTAAATATATATAAACAAATGATTTGATGAATAAATGAAAGAACACAAAATGATTTCACGTTCCGAAAACTCTTCACGTGATTCTCAAGAGTCATGCTACGCGAACGATAAAATCTCATTACCACTTACACGCTGCAATAGCGTGGACAGCAGTGCAAATTTAATGTTAAATGTACACAAAACGGCGACAGTGAAATACAATGCTTTGCCGGCCATAAAAGTTACGAAAACTATACGCATACAAGTCGATAACGATGATCACGATGATGAGGGAAATAATGGTATAACTAATTCGGTGTTTCAGGAAAATGGTTGCATTGCAGCTAATATGTCCGCAATTAAAACAACTGAGCAAACGAAAGATGCAGTAAATAAAAGACGTCATTCCGAATATGTGGTATCGTTATCGTCAGCGCATAATAATGAGAAATTAATAAATTTAAATTGTCATCATCAATCATCAGCTCGGCCGGTGTCCTTTGTTCAAACGAAACTAACTAAGAGCGGCTATGTAACATCCTTACAAATTCCAGATAGAGTAAATAATAGCAGCAACACAAAGAGTACTACGACGACTGCTGCTGGCAATGAAAAGAGTGACAAGAATTTACTTTGGTTGAAATCTTCTAAGTAATTTTATTGCACTTTCTTCTTAACATTCTATTTCCTGTGCTCACTCTTCTTTTTGTTTAATTTATTCCTTTCTTTTCTCCCATTTCAGTTCTCCCAATAATCTATGTAATGGTGGCATCTCCGGTAATCATATGCTGGCTCCTAAAGTGCCTAATAATAGCAGTCCCAATGGCCAGAAAAAAGGCCCTGTATCGCTATCACATTTACCACAGCGACCTCCAGTCGATATTGAGTTTTGCGATATTTCATATTCGGTATCTGAGGGAAGGCGGCGTGGCTTCAAAACAATATTGAAGAGCGTCTCGGGTAAATTTCGCAATGGCGAACTTACCGCCATTATGGGCCCTTCAGGAGCGGGAAAAAGTACGCTTATGAATATATTGGCCGGCTACAAGTAAGTACACATTTTCTACATAACTTCATTTCCTTTATTAGACTTTCCTGCAGCATTCGTTCTCTGATGATTAAAACATAGATATTAAACGTCCGAATAATTTGAAAGGAATCTCACTAAGCTCAAAATTGGGCCGGGATTTGTGCACCGCGTTAGTTCCGAAATGTCCGTGAAGTCCGCCCGGGATTTTATAAGGAAACGCTCTATATTAGATTTGTTGTACCTTACACTACTTGCGCTTTCAGGGCACATTAAGTTTTGATATAGACCCATCTTTTGTTATACCGACCGAACCTAAATCAGAAGCACTTTCTGAATCGACCCAAGTTTGTCTGTCCGTCTGTCCGTTTTATTTTCTTGTTAAAATATTTCAAAGAAATTTGCTACACTGATAGATGATCCAGAGACCAGCAATTTTGAGAACGATTCAGATCGGACCACTTTTTGACCTCTTCCCATATAATGCTTTACATTGAAAAACAATTATATGAATAGTTGTATTAAAAATAATGGCCGAGTAGTGTACACCATTTACCCATTGGCGACAGCCTAGTACTTTTTACTTGTTGTTTAAAGTGACATAGAGACGCATAACAACTTCGGTGTCGTGATCAGTGATCTTGAATTTAGCCGCACAGCCGAGAAGATAAGAGTCACGAGCACCAAGTTGATGTTCGCAGGCTCAAATTTCAATGTGGTAGACCATATTTGTTCGCGGCAAAAGTGAGTGCTCAGTCGGTAAAGGCGCACATCGTCTACCGATAGGGAAATCTCCTACTAGGTTGCGGCCATTCCATCTGTTTACTTCTCTGTACATCTTTCTTTCCGTCCAGCGCTAGGTAGTACGCGTACATATATACACGGGCATCACTTGAATGATTGATCACATTAAAAGAAAGAAAAAAGAAAGATGTAGAGAGACAGATATACACAGGGATAGTTTTAACTTTCTTCGAATTCTAGCTAATTTTCGTTTTCATTTTTTCTCCTTTATAGAACTGCCCAACTTAGTGGTTCAGTTTTAATTAACGGCAAAGAGCGAAATCTGAGACGTTTTCGCAAGTTATCCTGTTACATTATGCAGGACGATGTTCTTATAGCTAATCTTTCAGTACACGAAGCCATGATGGTTTCCGCTAATTTAAAATTAGGTAAAAATATGGATTTAGCCGCTAAAAGGGTAGTAGTAGATGAAATACTTGAGACTATCGGTCTTATCGAATCGAGCAGTACTAAAACTTGCAATTTATCTGGTGGCCAACGCAAACGTTTATCAATTGCTTTGGAATTGGTCAACAATCCGCCTGTAATGTTTTTCGACGAACCCACCTCAGGATTGGACAGTTCTACATGTTTCCAATTGATATCGCTGTTAAAATCATTGGCCCGTGGAGGTCGCACAATTGTCTGCACGATTCATCAGCCTTCGGCAAGGCTGTTTGAGAAATTCGATCACCTTTATATGTTAGCCGAAGGTCAGTGCATGTATGAAGGACACGTTCGGGGCTTGGTATCGTTTTTAGCCTCTTTAGGTTATGATTGCCCTTCATATCACAATCCCGCTGATTATGTATTAGAAGTCGCATCTGGGGAATATGGACATTGTGTGCCGAAGTTAGTGCAAGCAGTTAAGAGCGGGATGTGTAAAATTTATAGTCAGAAAAATTACGGTCTCAATTTAGCCAAAGATATTAATAATGATATTATTAAGGGTAATGGAAGTAATACCAATAACACCAATACTATAGCAACAAATGAAAATTCTACTTATACGACGATAACAATAGAAGACGAGAAACACAAATTAGATGAGCCGACAACAATGTCCGATCTTGAAATGAATACATTAAGTAATAATGAGACAAGTGAAAGCGGTGGAGTTGGCGGAGGTGGTGGCGGTGGTGGTGGTGGAAGCGACAGTGTACTTAAACCACCGAAATTAGAAACCCAACAAAGTCAACAATCCGAGTGTACTGTTATTAACATGCAACGGATCGGCGATAATGGTTTAGATGATAGTTACAGTTATAGTTCCCGAGATGGTCATAGTGCTAATGCCCTTAACACTAATACCGGTTTGAGTGGAGCAAGCAATTCCAATGTTGGCGGCGTTAATAATTCGGCAGCTGCGGGCACTGGCGGTTGCACTACATCGCTGTTAGACTCACACGAGAGTGTGATAACATTGCCCAATAAATCCGGTTTTCCCACCAGTGGTTGGACGCAATTTTGGATATTGCTTAAACGTTCCTTTGTTACTATAATGCGTGATGGCATGCTTACACACATGCGTTTAGCCTCACATATCATTGTGGGTGCAATAATAGGCATGATTTACTACGACGTCGGCAATGAAGCCTCGAAAGTGATGAGCAATGCCGGTTGCATATTCTTTACCACGCTGTTCACTATGTTTACAGCCATGATGCCAACAATCTTGACATGTAATTGAGAGAAGCAATTAAAAGAGATAAGCTCCCACTATTAATGATATGCTCTTCTTTACTCTTTGCAGTCCCTACAGAAATGTCGGTATTCGTCAGAGAGCACCTCAATTATTGGTATTCATTGAAGGCTTTTTACTTTGCGAAAACTATGGCTGACCTACCGTTTCAGGTGAACATTTTTTTATGGACTAAAGATCATATGAAAGTTGTTTCTTAAGTAATGCTTTAAATTTTTCATTCAGATTATTTTCTCTAGCGTTTATTGTCTGGTTGTCTACTATTTAACATCGCAGCCCATGGAAGTTCATCGTGTCACAATGTTCGTTGTTATTTGTGTTCTAACCTCGCTGGTGGCGCAATCTTTGGGCCTTTTAATTGGCGCCGGTATGAATATAGAAACTGGTGTTTTCCTTGGGCCAGTCACTACGATACCAACAATTTTATTTTCTGGATTTTTTGTAAATTTCGACACCATACCTGGGTACCTGCAATGGGTTACTTACGTTAGCTACGTGCGTTATGGATTTGAGGGTAATTGAAGTAAAGTGTCTTGCATTAAGAGTGATACGTGTTGAGAGCAAATGTTTTAAAATTTGAAGAAAAACAAGTAAGGAAGTAAAAAAAGACTGAAACAACGGAAAGGAAATATATTTTCATTCTCTATATGATAGGCTGGGGGTGGATTATTTTTCTATTTTCAGAATGAAAGAGGAAATTTTTATGGATTAGATGTTCCACTTTATAACTAAGACGCAGAGGACGGGGAAAGCTAGGCTGTGCGCGGTTTTTGTTTCGTAGACGGGTGGGGTGTTGCAGTATCAACTTTAGTTCTTTCTTTGACGAGCTTAGTGCCATCTTCCTGGTGGCTGTCGCGTTCCGTGTTATCACCTTCCTTTGCACGCGTACGCGTTTCCTATTAAAATCTCTTCTTTTTCGAAGTAATGAACAATCAGTAATTATTATTATTATAATTTTAGACTAATGAAACAAATTCTTAGACTAAAAAGAAAAAGGTCTTTGGGCACTAGCAACACAGGCTATCGGCTTTATTTTAGAAAAGAACATCAGATATTAAGCCTAAAACTTGTAATAAAGTAATATATTGTATTGATATTGCGTTCTGTAGCTAATTTTAGGATGTCCGTGGGATTAGTTGCTCCAAATGCAGTTACAAAGAATGTTTGCAATTGTATGGCCAAGGCGAATCTTCGAAAATGCTCTGATCTTAATTTTCTCAATATTTGTTGGATATAAAGGTGGAATTAATTGAGTGTTTGTAGAAGAGTGGTGCTGGTGATGGTATTGTAGATTTGCTTCCATTACTTTCCCTATAACTTTTCTTCCAATGTATCTTTGTATCAATTGGATGTGCAGAAGCAACATACCTTGCCGCTCGATCAGCTTGCTCCTTTTCCAATAAACCGATATGACTTGGTACCCAAAGCATTTTAATTTTATCGCCGGATGTTGTAATGATATTCCTTAATTGGCTGACTGTGCTCCATCTCGAAGTAGAAGGATTCCGTATAGCTTTTAATACAGGCAAACAATCAGTAACGATGGCAGTTTCGGGCTTATTTGTATGGGAAAAGTTCGCGGCATGAAGGACGGCTCTAACTTCGGTTGTAAAAGTTGAAGCACTTTCGTGAAATAGTGATTGAGAAGAATCTGTCCTGAAATGTTTACCACGGACCACACAAGCGGGTGGCAGACCGAGGGATTTTGAGCCATCTCTATATAAAAGATTCCAACCGTTACTCTCATACATAGACAGCCAATAGGGTAATCTTTCAAAATCCACCGAATTTTAAGACCAAAATGATGGCAAATTTTTAAAGAAATTTTCAGTTCCTTTGCGACTTAAAATAATTAATATCTGTAGTTGTCCGTGAACAGTTCTAAAATTAATAAAAAAAATTCCATACCTCAATCTTCAAATGCCAGCGGCAACGGCTGAGAATAGGCATCCGATGGCTTCGATTGCTAAACATTCCTCTTATTAGTCGCGTTACATCTGCGGTAGTCTGACAAATGTTCGTCTTCAAATGTTCCAAAGTTTGTAATCTGACAACATAGGCTTGCATTTTAACATACGCACAAAGAAAAACATCCATGCGGCCCAAATCGACGAACGGTAATGGCAATTCTATTCTCTGGTGAACAGCAGAGTGGCCACTTTGACAAACTTTGTAACGATTTCTTTAAACGTTGAGGAATCATGATTCGCTTCAAGGATGAAAGTGCAAATTGTATTGGATATTTTGAAATCTGGAAAAACATAAAAAATTATATATGAAATTGGAAATTAGAATTTTAAGAAAAATCGCTCTTAATGAAAGACACTTTATAAGATAAGTTATTACGGAGAAGGAAACTAAATCTCTTTTCATGTAGGAGCGATGGTCTCCATTTATGGAATGGATCGGGCCAAATTACAATGCAACGCCATGTATTGCCATTTTCGTAGCCCGAAAAAATTTTTAGAAGAAATGTCTATGGATCAAGCCGAATATTGGATCGATGCTGTAGCTCTAATTGGTACATTTATAGGATTACGAATTATTGCTTATTTTGTATTACGCTGGAAATTGCATATGATACGTTAGATAGGCGTTAATCGAAAGGGTAAAGTAACATTTCACGTTGAATTATTGTTAGAACGAATATAGAAAGATGCATGTGTGATATTTAAGTTTTACAAAGCAATTCATAAAAAAGAAAATATTTATCAATTTTTTTTATTACATTTCAAAAAAAAAAAAAAAGAACAAAACAAAACAAATTGAAACAATACTCTAGCCTTAGGTGCATTATGGTATTATTGTAGAAATTATGTTATATTACATAGGATCCCTAATAATATTATAATAATTTTTTGTCAGATTCACTTTTCACAATTCTAAAGTATTCGTTTTTGGTGCTTTACAATAATGGCATTATTTTATTTTACCTTCTTTTTTTCCTTCAAATTTTTTTTTATTTTATTTTTTATATGTAATATAAAAAAAAAATTAAGAGAAAAATTGTTAATTTTTTGTATTATGTAACAGCTTAAGGTGATGTAATTTAAGTTTATAAAATTTAATATAATAATAAATTGTAAAAAAGGGAGAAAACCAGGATTTTTAAAAAGTACTTGTACTGATTTTTATTATTAACCAAACCCCTTCCTCCAACCCCCCTCAAAAAAGCAAACTCCTTCAAAAGTATAGATATAAAGTTTGTGAAAATACGGACAAACAATTCGAAAGTTTGTATGACAGTTTTTAAGATCATACATAAAAAACAAAAAATGTATATCTTACACTTAATCCATTTCAAAAATATAATATACCCGTATTCAAAGACCAATAGTATATACAAAAATATACACAGAAAGATATATATACATATGTATATCTAAATCCCACAATATATAGTCTGATATATACGATTATTACACCGCAACTTATTTCAAAAAAAAAAAAAAAAAAAAAAAAAAAAATAAGAAAAACACATCAACACAACGGTACATACACATAAATAGATAATTACCAAAAAATAGATCGTTTGAATATCAGTAAAATTGAAATCAACATTGTTCGAAAACCACAGAAAAAAACCAATGTATTATAAGAAAATAAAAAATGTTTCCGTCCTTACGTTTCATTGTTTTCAAGAATTACTTTTTTCAAAATTTTTGACCTCTTTCTCTACCTATCTATCTATCTATCTATCTATTTCCTTTTAATCGAAAAAAGTAGTTTAGATTTTGTTACTAATATTTTGTATATAACATGTAAAGCGAAGCATGAAGATCCATTCAATACTTACATAAATTTTGTGTTTAAATGAAGAAGAATCAGAAGAAGTCTTATCTCATGGGAGAATAATTTCACAAAATCACTATTCACTTAAAAGTCATCAGCTTGGCTTTGAAATATGTACAATTATAGTAATAATGTTGAGCTTAACAATGGATATAGTCAACGTGAGTCCTAAATGTTAGCGTATATATAGCCAGAGGTAAGCGAATGAAATATTTCTATGGCCTTGCTTGAAATTAACAGAAAACCGATCACTTTCTCCTTTTTTCTTAAAGTACGGGCTTTGAGTTCAAATCGTTTCTTAGCTTTAAATTAACCAAGACACTAAATTATGCTTAGGATTCGACCATTACAATAATAATCCTAAAAAACCTACGATTTGTACGACATCATACGAGACATGCATCAGATGCGTACTGAAGAAATGCATCTTCCCTCTGTCTGCAATTCAATATTAAATTTATAATTTGGTGGCGGGTAACAAGAAGGCCTCCTCTGTGGCTTGTTTTCTGTATACCTACTAATCCTTTCTTTTTGATATTCTTACTTAGAACAGCGAATCACTTTTTGTTGGTTTGCTGAATTCTAGAAGAAAGAAAAGAAGTGCTACGAAATATGTTAAAAAATAAGGTGAATTTGTTTATAAAATGAAAAATCTTTATTCATTCTTCCAAATTAACTTCATCGTTTTCATAACACTCAAATAATATTGCTTAACAACACATCGGCCTGGAGAAAGCAACTCGTAAAGAATAGCATCGAAATACTCGTAGAAAACCGTCAATAAGTGCCCCTTGACTTTTGAACTACTTTACTGTGACTTTTTAAGTCTTGATTCAACGTTTCTTCGATATTCGGTCGATTGGTCGTTTGCATAAATCCGAGTCCCATCTCTCGTTATGATATGTTTTAATAATGTCCTGACGCTTAGAAATCATAACTTCGCAGAAATTGCAAAAAGCGAAAATGTCACTTTTATGTCTTTACAAGAACACGCGTAACTGTGCAGCAAGAATGTATATTAGCGTAAAGCTCTACACAGATGGTAAAGATTGTACTACCGGAACCCATAAAAAAAGGAAATCACCTTATGGCGCACCCGCGTATTCACAATTCACAGCAAATTCACCTTATTATCGTTCACAGCATTATGTAAATTTTCAAAAATCGCAATGAGCGCGAACGTTGTACTCTGCAATCGAACACAACGTTTTTGATAAATGTCAATGGTAAACAATTTCATGATTATTTTTATTTTTGTATTCGGCGCCACTCTTTTTGAAACTTGAATGCAAGTCTCAATGCTCACAACTAAGACATAAAATTTGAAAATAATTCAAAAGCAACAAAAACCGAAACTGTAATACAATTAATTCTTTGGATAGCGATACTATGAAATCCTTAATAAACCAAAAATTTGCAAAATTTTGAGGAGCACCACCCTCAGGTTCAAAGTTATTTATAACATCAATAAAGAATTGGAGTAAATTCTGGCCAGGGCTGAGTCATTATCATGTTCGTCGTATGCAGGCATTCAATTATTTAAAACTTGTTTGAAAACCATATTTCTGTTTGTTTGAAACCGAATTTCTTATAGCGATCATCATTGTATGCACAAATAAATGAATACCTTCTGTTGAAACGTAAAACATGTTGGAGCATTTGTGGAGATAGCAAGGCAATAGAAGTTATATCGTAGATTAGTAGAACAAATCGCGAAACGTGATTAACGTACGATGTTAGAAATCGTAATTTTATATAATTTGCCAAAAAGGATTCCAGAAACGAAGAAAATATTCATAAGGAAAAATGTAATAATAAAAACATAAGACCCTAAGCATAGTTTTACTTCTAAGAGAAACGAAAAATTATAAGGTTTTAAGAAGTTTTGTGTCGATAAACCAGGAAAAATTTCAAGAGGAGTTTCAGTGGTGACCTCAAGAAACATTCGCAGCATTCCATTGTTTACGCTCATAATTTTTTATGAATTCTTTGTATTTTATTTCTATAGTATAACCATTTAAAAAATCGAATATATTCCACCCAAATGGCGAGTACAGAAAATATGGTTATTCTAACTTAACCACAGCGTTTTTAAGAAGTTTCTTATTTAAAATTTCTAAAGTTCCGGTAGCGTAAAAATAATCGAATATGGTCAAAAAATGGCTTTTTATGCGGGAAATCGTTCACTTTAAGGCAAATGGGCATATTTTTCAAAATGGACCTTCTTTCAATAAAATGAAAGCCTAAAATTTACTTTGCAAATAATATTTCTGCACATTTTACTTTAAAAATTCGGAAATATATTGCTTTTGCGATGTTCGTAAACTTAAAAAATCTATAAATACTTATTTTCTGTGACGTATTCTAAAATATCAGCGCAAGGTTTTTTTAGTCCCCTTTAACTACCATGCTTAATGCTTACATTTTGTACGGGTTTCTTTAAGCTCTTTTGAAATGGCTAATACCTAGTAGAACTATCTTATTATTGTTTATTCTATCAATCAATCATAAAGCTTAAAATATTGTAAGAATCTTAATACAAAAACTGAAAGGTCGCAATTCTAAACATCTCTCGCATGCAATCAATTATCTCGCTCTTTTCGCAAGCAAGCGTTATTTCGTTTAAAGAAAAGTAATAAACTATTAATATTTTTTATTTTTTTAATAGAATTAATATTTTTAATAAATTTAAAACACATTCCATAAAAATCGCAATAAAATAAAATCAATAATAATGAAATATAAAAAAAAGAAAAACTGACATGCGATTAATAAAGCTTTAGAATACATAAAATGCAGAGTGATAGTAAAAGTTTGTGCAACAAACTTTCTGTGAGAGAAAAAATTAAAAAGAAGATGAAATCAAATAAACATTAGGAGTACATTTTAAGCAAAACAATCTATAATCATAAATCAAATATATATAGAAAAAAATTAATTTTAGGAAAAATTTCTCATTAAAAAGTTATATAAAGTTGGCTCGAAAAAAGTTTGCTGTTGCGATTAGCAGTCAATTACCGACAAAATGCATTTAAAATCAATGTACTTTGAACACTGAATGGCTCAAATATTTTGATTTATATTTTTTTCTGCTAATCCATGACTTTGATTTACTATTTTATTATTATTTCTCTTGATTTCGTCTTGCAAAGTATTTCTTAGAAGTTTTGCAAACTTTCTCTCATCTAACAGTGTAATTAACAATAAGTAAATTTATATTTGACCTAAGAGTGTATTGACGTATGTTAAAAGTGAATAAACATTTGTTTTTTATAAAAAAAAAATTATAATTTTCATTTAGCTACACAAAAAACAGCAAAAACCGTATGCAATATTTATATAAAGTTATGTTTATTCTTAAGCAACGATATCATAGAATAGCTGACTAATCAGAGACTCGTGTTAAATATATAGAGACAAACGTACATTAGGGTATCCGTACATACACATACACAATACATACCATACAAATGCAATTGATTTTATAAGTTAAGCTTGAATAATACAAGTAAATAATATGAAACTAAATTGAAAACTAAAAGAATTAAAAAATAAAACTTAAATGAAGTAAACAATATCGAAAATAAATTTCATTTATTTCATTTTATCGCATGGTATCAATTTTGCATATAATATTAATTATTATAATAATAAATCAAATTCTCTTTATGAGAAGAATAAAAAATTTACAAACGCTGAAACAGATCCTTTTTCGCATTTAATAGGCTAAGAAAAAGGTTTCCCGCTAAACTTTGCGATCGTTTACCCGCCTTTTTCGCTTTAATGGTAGCTACCATCTTTAACTTAAATGGTTTATAGAAAATTCATTAGATATGTTCGAGCCCAATATATATCGCTATTACACGTTAAGCACGCATTTACGCTACAGAATGCCATATATTGTATTATGCAGTCTACGACAGCATAATGTAATGCTAACATTAATTGATATGTCACACACTACACTTCTACACTTTCACGGTACAGGCTCTCAAATCTTCTTCTTTTCACTGAAAAGTTTAATCGTGGCGTACTTAGCTTTTGGGCGAAAATTAAACTAATATTTTGCATCAAATAATTCGAGCATTACCACAGTAACAGATAGAAAAAGTGTTTTTCTGGCAATTTTGTTTTGGGATAGAAATGAAAGATAATAGGATAACAATAGTTGAAATGGTTATTAACTGTCAAAGACAAACACGCACGTTTCACACTTTACGTGGTGGGACATGACAGAGAAAAACACAAAAGCACTTATAATTTTATGCTCGAATGCGCAATCAACTTTAAAAACCTCATTCCAAACTTTTAATTTCATAGCAGAGGCAATAGAATCTTTCGAACCTCCTTCTTAGCCTCGTGTCCTCTTCTTCTTCTTGCCGGATTCAGCAAATCAACAACAAATGACTACTCACTGTGCTAAGCACAAAAGAACCTCAAATTCTTAAGAATCGAATCAATGAAGCTACACTTACGTGTTCTTGTTGAGAAAAGCTTGTAAATGAACACAAGTACTTTTCAAAGCCATCTTTAAGTGTATCCGACAAGTTAGAAATCAACATGTAAGATATTAGGCTGTAACTTACCAGGAGCGATTAATTTGGCACAAGTGGGCTTTTCGGACTGCTTAATGAAAAACCTGGCAACCTGGAAGAAAAAATTGTTTTTAGGTAATGATATTTTTTCTACATATTCCACAAGATTTAAACCACTTATTGAAGATATAAAAGAAACAGAATTTTTCCGAAAAATTTGCAGTAATGTTACCCTTAATTCTGTGCAGCCCCAATTTTTTTGCTTTTTAGCTACCGCTTACTCCTTAATTAATTTGCATAAAAGGCATAAAAAGCAGAACCGGTAGAAAAATTAGTAAAGTTTTTGAAGTTGTTTCTGCACATAATAAAGTTATTGAAAAAAAATAAAATTTTGATACACTACATTGGGTAGAAGTAGTCAATTTTTTATGGTTTAATATAGATACAACAGCACCGTCCGTAGAGTATATGTTCCAATTTTTGTAAATTTTTACTGCTATAAATTAAGAGTAATGAACAACAAATCAATTTTGTATTCCTTTTAAAAACCAGAGGTGTTCTCAGTTTACGTGGTATTGTGAGCATATCTTTTGAGAAATTTAGCCCTTTTCCAATATCAAATTTGAAGTCGATTGCTTGACTTTTGCGACCAGGATGTTTACAACAGACAATAAACAGATGGACAGACATACATGCTTAAATGGATTTACGATTTCATGTTGATCAAGAATAGATACACTAAAGTTTTGACAAAACGAACATACCCCTCCTTCTTCGACGATGGGTATAAAAAATTCAAGTATTCGAATCATGACACTATTAATAATTGAAAGAAAGAAAGAATTTAATAATTTAACGTAACATAAAGTCGAGTTTAGCTAGACGTAGGAGTTGCTGTAAGAGATAAGATGACGAAATTGTACTGGAAAGAGTGCTAATCGGGCAAATATTATTTTTAATTTCACGATTTGAGTAATTTCGATGCAGTGAAAGTACATAGAAGGATAGGTCAATAAGTAGCGTTCAAAAACTGTGCTATAAATCTGTCAACGCTTGAAGTAATCTATAGGTTCTTCAACAAAAATACAATGCAACGTAACATAATCCGGCATAATATAATGCGATATAAGGCAATCCAATCGAGTCTAAGCTAATCTGACGCTTGATCACTCAGGCCCATGAACTTATCATCAATAAGGAAGATTCTACTATTCGCATATACCGTAGATGCTTTGCTGCCGCAACCTTATCCCAAATAAAGATTTTGCTTTGCCCCCCCGACGCCTTCATTGTGAAACTGTGACTAAAACTCACTCGAGATAAAAACAGCAGGCATATCGTAAAATTTTCTTAAAACATACATACATTTGGCTTAAAGTAACCGGGTATGTGGGAACATTTAAACAAATCGAAGCAAATTTTTTTGCAGTGTGCTTGTCTTTATATGCATATGTATAATTAACTATTATTTATTTACTGAGTATGTATGTCAGTATGTATTTATATGAAGCTTACATACTTAGCATTCTTATTTAACAACAAGTGCTAGCTAGCCTCGGTGTAGATATATTGCTTATATACGTGCGTGTTGTTTTCTTCTTCAAATGCCTGTCAGTGTGTTATGTTGTTTTATGTTTTCTACGTGCAAGCAATCTCTCTCGAGCTTTATATACTCAAATTGTGCAAAAACATAGCAACGATAACTCACTTGGAAAACAAGCACAAACAACAAATAATGAAACTCTTGACTGCGGTTACAAATTTTCATTTAGTCATTACACGATTTAGTTTAGTATTGGTTTTGCATACAATGGAATGTAAAGCGAAGAAAGCGGATGTCTTGTGAGTGCGTGTCTGTATCAAAAGTTTTCGGGAAACTAAGAAAGTGTTGTTTATTCGATGCGCTTTTTATATTACAAAAAAAAAAAAAAAAACTAATAAATCAAAATATATAACAAGATAATAGAGGCCAATGCCCTTTAACAACAATATAAACATATAAATGCCTATGTGCCGGCTTAACAGTTATTATAATAGTTGTGTTCATGTTTATGTTGATCTAAATACAAAAATATTTGTTATATTTTTTATTCTCCAAGTCTTATTACACATCTTATATCCGTCATGTTCAGAAGAAATTCTAAAAGCAATCAAAAATACAAATTCGATATAAATCTTTTGTTTGCCGATGATCTGTGAGTAAATAAAAAAATAAATAAAATAAAGAAAATGTCATGAAAATTCTCAGCTGCATAAGAATAATCCAACCATTTGTTGCAGAAGTAAATCTTTAGCAATTGTTGCTTAAACCTGTAAACATTCATTAAATTGCTATAGCAATGAAATATTGCTCAATGTTAAGTGGTAGCAGCAATAGCAGCCGACATTCCCAAGAGAAACCGGTTGCTGTTGGATTTTTCAATTCAGTTCACTTTGTTTTGCAATAGCTTCAAATTCGTTTACCAAATGCATTGCAGCACGAGCGCAGGGAAAATTACATTCACTTTTTAAGAGGAAATTAATTAATGAAAATTTTGCGCTTATTGGCTACTCAGGCAGGAGTGTCATAAGGGTTTGCCTATATCTAGCGATCGAATAACAAAGGCACATGGAGTACCGCCTGCTGAGTTTACATCAGTTGTTGTTTTTTTTTTTTTGTGTAGAAGCTTGTAAGTCAAGACACGCTCGAAAATGGCTAGTTATGAAAAAAATCCGCGTTAAAACTTGTTTGCGTGTTAAACCAGTTATGATCTTATAACGATTTTATAAGGGCGTGCTATCAACAGGGATGGTTTACAGTACAATCTGTTTGGACCACTAGGATGAATGATGCACCTGAAATTTAGATACCGAATGACGGTTTATTGATCAGCCACCGCTTGACAAACTAGAAACGCAAAATAATTCAGTCTCTTGCACGCAATTTCAAACGAGCAAAACCGTTGCATATACTATCTATTTCGGTCTATTTCACACATCCACACATACTTATTATGCTCTTGTACCCCAAGTAGTGCAAGGTATAAAAAATAAAACTGTCGTTATTTATCGTTATCGTAAGTAAAACCATGTTTCCACGTTCACTTATCATGCAATGTAAAAACAAAAAAATACCCAAAATAAACTTTTAACAGATATGTAAATATGAAGCCGGAATTTCCATATACTTTTCCAAATACTTGCAATACTTGCAACTACTTTTCCTGACAATGAAAATGTCACGCTCTAGAGATGAAAATTCGAAATATTTTGAGAATACTAAGCGTAAAAATCAAGAGTATGTCCTGAGATATCACCATATCAATTGGTAGACTGAAGCGCTTTCGCTACCTTTATGGAAACAATTATTCGATTTGCCACGTTCGCTTTTCAAAAAACGAGGAAAACAACAAAAAAGGCAACACCAGGTCAGTTTTTACGTGGTATCCATCTATTTATCCATCCATCCATAGGCGAAATCCATTCACGACCCGTTGCACTCAATGGGGAAGTTCTACTCACCAAACTTAAGTTGGGGAATCCTGCATCACTTTCGTATTAAGTTCGAATACTAGCGTAATCAATAAACAACATTGCTTATAAGACAAACGCAATTTTTGATAAAATTATTCCGAACAAGAAGGTTTCTTGCCCAGTTCCAAGCAGTTGTTTGTTTACCATTCAAGTTCTTCATTCGACGCAAATCACTTACCCTAGTTTCTCTCTTTCACTGCGTTCTCCATTTTCTGTATGTTTGATAGTTTTGATTACGCTTCTTTATTAGATTTGTTTACTTTTATGAGTTTGCACACTTGACTTTATATGTCAACTGTGCTTTTGTAAATATGCCATCATTTCATACAATCACATCATTTCAATTTTTAGGACGCGTAAATGACTTTTTAGTGTAAGTTACTTACTTCTTAATCTTGCTGTTCGTATGAATATGTGTAAGATTTACGTGGGCATGACATTACGCAAGCGATTGTGCGGAAGCATTTCCATTCAATTGCTTCTATTCCATTATTTATTATTACTACGAAAAGAGACTTGAAAATTAAGTTAATTACTAGTTGTGATAAAATAAAATTGTGAAAACAAAAAAATTTTACAAACCAGGAAGTACTAATATAAAGAGTGAGTGAATATGTTGGTTGCGATTAAGAAAGAAGTCAAATGAAATGAAGCGATGAGGAAAACTTTTGAGAAAAAATTTGCGATAAAGATGGACTTCTATAGAGAAGAGAAGCAACACATTCTCATGTTTGAAAACATGGTGCGAAATATTTTCGCGGAATTGTTTCGGATATTTGCGAAAACCTCGGAATTATGCATTGATAGCATTATCATATGTAAAAGTATCTGCGAACCGGTGTCACTCGTTTGCAAATTTGATCTGTCAGTCTACGCTAAAACCAAAGACGGCAACCATCAACTTGCCAGCTTCATTGTATTGCGAAATTTTGCGAAGAAAAATCTAAATAAAACTAAAGAAATGATTAGACGAATGCCTAAATCCATTTAGAATTGTGCTCTAATTGTAAACGTCACATTCTCCTTACACCTGTTGCAGTATGAAAACCCACACATCTCATCTTAAAAAAGAAAACAAGTAAGAAAATCATATTCGGCTGTGGCCGAAACGTCTATTCCGAACATTTTTATCTTAAAAAGAAAATAAGTAAATGAATAAAAGAAAAGAAATCAAACAAGTAAGAAGATTATATTCGGTCGCGACCGAGTCTTTCATACCCATCACCGTTATCCGGAAAAAGAACAAAATTTTCATGCAGATTTTCTCGTATAGACATGCGAGCGTTGTCGCCATGTCCTTCGAAAAGCTTAGGTCATTTCCAAATTCTTTTGCAAATTTGTGGACGATATCTTCATTTTTGCTAACGGGAGAATATTTACCATAGACATGTATTTCGACCGGTTTGGCCCACTTTCAATACCTGCGCAAGGACCTGCGTGCAAGTACTTCCAATCTTTCTGCAAAATTTGAAGTCGATTGGTTCACTTTTCCGACCAGGAGCATGTTTAAAACAGACATTGCACAGACGGACGCATGGACGGATGGATACGCCTAAATCGATTTAGTTTTGCAAAATTTGTCAGTTTATAGCAGGTTGTTTAAACTGTATATAAATTCTCGATGTTGGAGAAATCGTCCGCACCCACCCATTATGATAATATATCAAAATGTTATTTTTTTGTCAAAATCTTCGTAATGTTCACAAAGAAGCTTCATGGGTCCAATAAAGTACATATGTATTCGGGTTCGATTCAAGTAATCTTTGGACTCAATTGGAATTTGTAACGCGCAGTTTGGTATTCAAAATTCAAGAAATCAGTCGAAAGGCCCACCAAAGGCGCATTATGAACTGTAAAGACTTCTGGTTTCAAAACCAAAATAAGTGTGTTTTTGCTCGTCACTACACTTATTTGTTTATTTATTTATTTATTTGCACATGAAAATCAGCTAAAATAAATTAACATTCGAATTCAGTTGACTCGTAGAAATAAATCTTGTACTAATTACTGTTAAAAACTAATACAAAACATGTAACGAGAAAGAAATAACACACATGACGAACGTATAAAAAGAGAGGAAAAAATTCGTCTATAAATAAATTGGAGAGAGAAAAAAAGGAAAAAAAGCATGTATGCATCTAGCACAAAGGCACACTCATGGGCGGGACAGATCTGAGTTGTGAGTGAACTCGTAAGCCACAGCAAACATACGGAAGCTTGGCAATCGATAACACCAGTTAATTCTCGCATCATAGTAAGGTGTTAAGATTACAAGTTCGTTTAAACACGATATAGACGAACCGCGGATATTTGTTCTGATAGAATTTAAAGAGTCCGATAATGAGCTTAATTGATAGATGTCGTTTAGCTTTTAGCGTCATTATGTTTACATTGAGCTTTATGAAGCAAAAATTACTAGAGAAGCGATTCGGAACTTTAAAGTTTATCTCACAAGTAACGTGGACGAATCGGTAACTTTTATTAACTTGGTTAAGCAAGAAACATTAACAATAAATCTACGTTTCTCAAGTAATGGTAAGGTTAACAGAAGCAATCAATTTTCGTAAGGAGGCAGAGGGATAAGGGGGTCCCAACCCAAGTTCCTAAGGTCAAACAGCAAGAATTGGTTTTGAAAGGATTCTATTGAATCTACACAACATCTGTAGAAAGGAGACCACACAACAGGGCCATAATCAAGTATGTCTATGCTCATGCATAGCCTTTTTCTAAAATAAGAATCAATGAACTCTCAAGACCACAGCCTTTACTTAAAGCGAGTTCAATATGCAAATTGAAACGTAAACTTTGGTCGAATTCAAGCTCTAAATCGATAAACGAATCAACGTTTTCGGGCTTGTGCGAATCAATGAAAGACTCACTATTGAATGACTTCCTCCATGAGAAAGAAAGCTTCTTGCTTTTGTTAATATTGCATTTCATAATATTTAGCGAGCACCATGTAACCAAATTGTTTAAGCCGATTTCAAGCTGATACGAATACGATTCTAAGGAGAAGGAGGCAAACAGTTTAACACCGTCTGCGTACATTAAGATACGGCTGGATTTAGTCATCGAGGTGAGATCATTAATATATAGAAGTGATTGCCTTGCTGGACGACAGACCTCGCGGGAAATTCACCTGAGGTGATGAAGTTAAACAGAACCCCGAACGATCTGTTTTGAAGATCCATTTCACTAAGTATCAAGGGAAGCCTGCGGCCATCAGTTGGAAGATCCATAAGTTATGGTTAACTAAGCCAAACGCTTTACGAAAATCAGCATATACGACGACCGTGCGATGACCGTCTAAGAGATTCGTAACAGCTGATATTCATTTTAGAAAGCGATTATACCACGATTTATACTATAGGTGATCCTACTGTACAAAGTTGGGAGAATATCGGTCACGTCCATAGAAGACGATACATTACTGAAATTTCATCTTTTTTTGTGTTGGTTTTTTTTTGGTAGTGGATATAAAAAGTTCGGCCACAGCTGAATATAATTTTCTTACTCATTATCTGTATTTTCTGATACGAAACTCTTTCCACCTTTTAGGAAATGCAATAAATCCAAATTCTTTTTTAATTGCTGATATGCTTTAGCCAATAATGACTGTTACTATATCACCAATAAATTCTTATTCTTCTTATCTTCTTATGATATCGTTAGAAAGCGGTTTATTACGTGGAGACAAACGCCTTTGGCTTTATCAAATCTCTCTCTCTCCCTTTGTCTCTGTCTCTCTCTCTCTCTCTGCCCAGCTTTTCTAACTCTTCTTTATATTTATATAAACAAAGAACAACTTTGCCATATAAAATTTCTCAAATATATTAGTTCTGAAAGTTAGTAAATGACGTAAATTTATTTCCGACTCGTTTAAATAGATTATTCTCTCTCAGAAAATTCGATTTATTATCTTTAGTTATTTAGCGCCAAATTACGGAAATTGTTCTTTAACAAGTCACATTTTTTTATCATGCACTTCAGAACAACTGAGGGAATAGCAGATAAAAAACCAAGCACATCGACCGTGTTACTGAAATTTTAAACAAATAAGAAACTTACAATAAATAGCTTTCCTGATATATACCAGGGGTGGGCAATAGGAGTAATCAAGAAATTGTAATCATATAATCCACCAATTTTTTTCACATATTTATAAAAAGTGAATGTAACGAACGGAGGTACAGCTGGTCACAGGCGAAACATCTCTCCCCAAGCTCCAAAAAAATAAAAAATGATGTTGCACGTATTGGGCGATACGACATATGCTGTAGGGTAATACCTCGAGACAGGACTTCAATATGAAGAAAAGACAATAAAAAAATTTGAATTACAATGTGGCGGATGTTTAAGAGGCAACAACAATCAAAAAACACAAAACAAGTAGCGAAGTTATAACACACAATATATAAGAAAACATGGATTTGAATAAAGTTAATATAGAAATGTAAAGAAAAAGGTTTAAGAAAAAAACACCCCAGCCGGAACTATGCTTTTACTTTATTAGGTTTCAGAGAAAAAGTTTCGTGTTTACCGTGAACCTTTCTCCCTTCACCAGTCGAATCATCGATTGTCGATTCGTTGAGTTTTTAGAAGCATAACAAGGTAGTGTTACTCAACGCGATACAATACTAGTTCTGCACTCCTTTTCAAATTGAAACTTGCTACCTCATGCGGTCTATATAAACTTTACACTCAGAAAAAAAATCGGCTTTTTTTTGGTTACAACCCTCTTGGTAACTGTCTAGTCAAATAATGGTTGGGATTTTAGAAAGTTATATAGAAAAACGGGTAAGAAATCTATACTGAGACATAGCCCACCACCAAAAACCTTACATCACTTTGCTTGATACCGTTATTCATACAAAAACTTTTCAAAATAAAGCCTTGTGCTGGAAGAGCTCGAAAATACGTCCCGCGGGTCAATACATGTCGGTGTCCCAAATTTCATTAAAATATTTCGAAAATTGCAACCAGTAGATTGAACACAGGAAAACAAGATGGATGGACGGACAAGATTAGATTGATTCAGAAAGTGCCCAGAATTGATCGGTACAATAAAAGGACGGTCTATCCTCAGTTGCATGCATACGCACAAATTTAATACAGCACATACGGTGTAGGGTTTGACAAAGTGAGTGATGAGTGTCTCGTCACAAGAATTATTAGGAAAGGTTGGCGAGTCAGAAAATTCGTTCGCTCATTATTAAAGAAAGAAGAAGGCAAAGCATCGCTTGCTTTTTGTAGGATCTTCATGTTATCATTGTTTCTTTTCAGTTTATGAGACTTTCTTTAAAAAAATTATTGTAATTAATTTTCCAATTTTTTTCTTCTTAAATTTCGGTAATGCGACCAATATACTTGCCCATCCCTGCTTTGTACGATTTGATGTTTTCTGGTTTGATAAGATTTTTGTGCTAATCATCCATTTCTTTCCTAAATATTGAAAAAAAATAAATAAATAAAAAAGAAACAAAGCAATAAAAAAAAATTCCAAAGTTCACACTTATCACGTATTATTATAATTGATATTAAGTTAAATAACAAACTGCACTACTATTAAACAGTATTAGTTTCATTAAAAGTGTATGTGCGTACGCGACAGAACTTGAATACGAGTTGGTATTGAATTATTTGAGAAACAAAAAAAACTTGTTCCATTTTTGAGTCATTTAAGCTATTTACAAGCGATCTTCTCATCCATACGTGTGTATATGTGCAAGTAATTAGCTATAACGGAATAATGAAACATCAAAGTACTACAGCTCAGCAAAGAGAAGGTCTGTCTACAACTCGTTTCGAAACAAGGAATGCATTAATCAAAGATGCGATGCAATCGTTAAACCAGCTGAACCGCAATACCGTATGTCCGCTTTTATTAAGAATTTCGAATTTTGAAAAGAATGTATTTTATTAGCTTAGAGCGAATCCTTTGTTACCTTTCGCTTGACAATATTTTCTATTTTTATTTCACAATATTAAGAAAGCGTTTTCCTGTTCGTCGTAACATCGAAGGCAACGAAAATCCCTTACAAAAGAACACTCAAACACATATATAATTCCCACGGTCTTATCAAATATACCTCAATTTAGATTAATTTTGAATGAAAAAGGAAAAGAAGAATTTAGGGTCCATTTCAATACACGCATGGAGTCAAATTCGAAAAGCGAACAAAAAATGTGATTATTTTATTATGCTGAACAAAAATATCGACAGCATTGAATGCCCGAGGAATATGTCAAGACTTTGCAAAGCAGCCTTAGAAAATTGACTAAGGACAATTTCCTCTAGAGTCAAATATGACTTCTACCGCAAATGTGAAATGATTTTTATTATACAGTCCATGTGCGTTTTTAACCCAGGAATAGTTTATATATCTTTAATATTACCTTGAAGGACAAACAATGGATGCAATTAATGCAAAAGACACGAATATAAATTGCTACCGTTATGAAGAATATGTTCTCTAGATATTACAAAGGGTACATGAAAATTAGTATATTTCCATAATGCCGTAGAGCATACAAAAAAAGTGCAACAAAAAACATTTTACCTTGACAGTGAACCTTAACTCTAGAAGACTGCTCACAGACAATTGGCGTAAGTGAAGAAAAGATACTTGAAGCAGATTCTTGAGAACGAGTCACAGATGAAACGCCTAGACATGTATTTACAGTAAATTCTTCCTGTGAGTGCAATTAAGTTTGACGAAAAGTTCTGTCGTTTGAAATGCCTAACATCACCCAAATATTTGCTACTTTACTCACCTGAATAATAAAAACTAAAAAATGAACTCTAAAGGTTTTTAAGACAGTTTCATCTTTCTCGGTTTGCTTATACAGCCCTTATTAAGATTCATGCAAGTAGAGCAGTAACAATGAGTCCAAAAAAAACAGGCTAGTTTTGTTTTTCGTTGTAAAAAATACTACTTATCATATACATGTTCAGGAAAGTTGATATGGAGTCTGATGTCCACATTCTGATCAACATCGCAGAGACATCACAAGCAGAAAAGTATTTTTGTTTGCCTGCTTTCCGAGACTTAACAAACCTGTCTTATAATAGAACTGATGTTGGGGCGTTTTCCTATCACTATTCCTCTTGAATAATAAAATTGATGCAAAATCAAAACAATTGTGACAAAGATATATGCAGTTGTCTCGTATGACTAGGGACCGATAACAATAAGCAATAGATTTCTGAGTTGTGTATATAATGTGTATATAACACATTTATACAAGTAAGCGAACATTTTCATTATATACTCATTATATACTCGTTCGACGTGTAGAAAGGTCAATTGCAGTTTGAATGTGTTTGTAAAAACAAAGTATTTCTTGTTGAGTAAAAACTGAATAATGGATAGCAAATTACCGGAAAGTCGTGGCTCGAAAAGACTGCTGCAAGCGAGGATCTCACAGACGCTTCTAGGTCTGCTATGACAGTTGCTGTCAACCTTGTAAAGGCTTTTCTCAACTTCGACGAACATTTAGTGATTAGAGAACATAATCTCAACAACTTGATCAAAGATATAGTCTTCACCAGCAGCTTCTTCAAAAAGAATCGGAAAAAACTTGTCAAAGACCTTTTACTTGGCATTTATTTGATTTTGCTACGAGAGAGTTTGAACAGGAACATGTTTAACCTTTTAAAAAGTAATATGGATACTCGAAGAAGAGAATACACAGCAACACAGAACAGAACACTAAGCAAGGTGTTTCCAGTATTCGATAACTCGTATTCGGAAAGTCTAAATCTATGGATTTATATATTTTGAAAATATCTGGAGAAAGTAGCATATTTACATTTATAGGAATGACTAGACTAACCATCTAGCTTACCGTTTCTGAAAATTAGAGCCGATTATTTGAGTTGCTGGTGCCTATCCTATTTCAGTCCTGCAATTTATTTCTTTAATGCCAATAAATTGTGACATTAATAAAAATAATAAAAAATAATAAAAATAATAAAAACAAATTTAAAGCAGTTTTAATATTTTTTATGTTTGCAGTCTAGCGTCAGTTTTCCATTTTACCTTATAAACGTAAAAAGGATGAGTTTGAAATCATGGGTAACGTACTTTGAGTGCTGCATTGTCAACGAACACTTCAACTTACGTTGATTCATTTTCTTTCACGTTAATAAAAACTGCATGTAAATTATGAAGTCTTCGTATCTAACGTGTTCTCTGGAATTGATATTAAAAACCAGAACTTCTCCCCCAGCCCCTAATAAGCGATCAAAGTTCGATTTCTCGTATAAAAAAAAAGAATTAAAAATTAAAACCACAACGACAGCCTTCTAACGAAATAATCAATGAATTAATTAATTTATAAATACACAAAGAAATAAACAACAATGTTATCAGCAATCGAAAGTTTAATGTTTTTAACATTGCGCTCTCACAAAACTAATAAGAACTACGAAACAAAGGGAGAGAGAAATTGTAATGAGTACAATGAGGAAACTGATAGAGCAGTGCATTGGCGTAATTGCCTCCACAACATTTAAGCTCTAAACTCTAAAGGTCGATTTACTTACACAACATACTATATCGTATTTTCCCTTTTTTTCGTTTCGATATAAAAAAAAAAATAACAATTCTTTAAATGAATTAATTAATCTTCAGAGGGAAAGCTAAAAGCTGAACTTAAAGTTGCCCAACGTTTTTTGTTGAAAAAGTTTTATGAGGGCTAGTGCATGCTAATTAGCCACTTACGATGATGAAGAAGAAAGACGAAAGAAGAAGAGCAAATCTGTCGTAACATTCCTGGCTGTTTTTTAAAAATGTTAACAGAGCTCGATTTATGGCTTACTATATAAAACTCATTGATGGTGCTGGTTAACGAACATTCGACGCCAAAGCAATCGCGCACCGTCAACCCAAAAAGTGGTCGTATCGTTTCTGTCTTTCGTGTCATGCAATAGCACGTTAACGAGAAGCATAAGCAGACCCCGGTAGAGAAAAATTAGGTTCAAATTATGAATATTTCTTAATCCAGCTAGAGCCCTTTCTGACTAAAATTCTTACTGAAAATTTTAATCATCAGCTAAAGAAATAATTAATATGTCA
Organism: Glossina morsitans morsitans; assembly: GCA_001077435.1. NCBI lineage: Eukaryota > Metazoa > Arthropoda > Insecta > Diptera > Glossinidae > Glossina > Glossina morsitans. The sequence goes on from CCAG010005821.1 coordinate 31,260, forward strand.
ATGTATTTTCAAAGATCCTTTCGAAATCTCTTAAAAACATATCATAAACAATTACCTAAGTGTTGAAATATGCCCAGCGGCTTTTCAAATTCATCTAATAGCTGAAATAATTGAACCAAACTGAGCTAAGCTTTTAGTTTCTAGTTCGAGTGTTCAGGTTACAAACATATCACAATGCTAAGAAGGGTGTGAAATCGTTAAATTCGAACCTTCATCAATATCCACTCTTTAGTCCGTACATTCCACTTCACATGTCTTCACATTACTGACAGAAAAATTGGTTGAAAGTGTTCTACAAAACATAGGAATGTGCACTTATTGGGATAATTGTTGCGTTTGCTCATAGTGTCAGGAGAATAACGTACGTAAACTTGCTTTGATTTCGAAAGTGAATTTTAATAAAACGCGGTTCCAATACTTCACTCCATAGCAAATTTCGCAATCAAAAAATTTTTCATTCGATAGTAAGAGAAATTTCAAAGGTTCACGATTAAACGAAAGATCTGCTGGCAAACTAGAACTGAAACGAAAGAAATTAAAAAATCTCTCGTATTTCGCAAGCATTTACCAAAAAAAGAAAAATGCAAAGTTATGTTAATTTTGTTAAGTTTCTATAATCAACGCTTTAAATATACTCACACATCTCTTTCTCTTTGAAGTGACTGACTGAGTGCTGAAATTTTGCTTTAGATTGATACGAGGGCAGCAGCAAAACGATTATTCTTTCTTTCTTTCTTTCTTTTTCTGTTATTGTTTTATTTAAGTTCTAAAGCCGCAGCGAGACGGTATGGTTTGTTAAATTCATTTTACTCTTGAACAGTTTGAATAGGAATTAGTTGCGATCGTATTGTGAACGCGGGTAGTTATACAGTCTTCTTTTGAATTTAACGCTTTCTGGTGTAAAAGGGTGACTAATTTACACGGAGTAAAAAATAAATAAATGAATAAAAGTGCAAAGATTTTTACTTAACTGCAGCGAAAAAAGATACAAAGTTTTATAAAAATATTTAGTTAAAAACATATTTTCCATTGGAAAATTTTTGTTTTTTTCTTCGGTTTCGCATTCTTATGTGGCTGTGAATTTGAAGTGATTGAAGAAAAATATCAAAATGGTAGAAAACGATAACAAGAATCTTTTAAACGATAACAGGCATGGAAATGCAAAAATACAGATCGTACCCGTTCAAACCAAAACTCTTCAGCATTTACCGAAACGCCCGGCTGTCGATCTCGCTTTTCATGATTTGACTTACCGTGTCAGGGAAGGCGGTCGCAACAGTAAGTATTAATTAGCTTAGTTTCAACTATAAAAATTATTTTTTCTCTTTTAAGTTTTTTTTATTTTGATTTTTTTTTTTTTTTTTTTTTATGAACGTTTTCTTAATGTTGACCCCTTTACGAAGCCTTAGAAAACCAGGGATATGTCGATTTTATCATCCCATATATTACGCGTCAATAGGTCCGGTTACGCTTGAAAATTCTACTTTTATCTTCTTCTCAATTCCATTGCTAATATAGCGTTTGAAAATTGGCACAAAGTAGTGGCAAATACTTCCGAAATTATTAAAACTTGAAAGACCCAAATTCCCATGAAATTACTAAGTTCGAACAATTATATTCTTTTAATGTTTTATATTTTATATTTATAATGAAATTAATAGTTCATACAAGCGTATGGCGTAATTTGTATATAAATCAGAAATAGAAACATAGGGAGAACAAAAATCGTACGTACTTCAGTAAAAACCATTAAATTTCTTTAGAAAGAAGAGCTTACTTAGCTTCACCTGCTTCTGGCAATTCCATATGATACTAGCTACGCCATAAGCAACACCATAGCAAGAAGAAAAGAAAGAAAATTGAAGAAAAAAAGTTAAAAAACAGTATGATAGGCCACGGCCCACCATTACATATGCTTCACTACCATGCAGTTATCCGTATAACGACTTTTCAGAACTAGGCTGTATAGGGGAAGAGGTCCAAGAAATAGTGTGATCCGAACCATCTTCAATAGCGTTCGTCTTTAGTCCAAAGCACGTCATTGCACCAAATTTCATCAAAATGTCTCCAAAGTTGTGGACAGACGGAGATACACAAAACAAGCTTTGATCGATTCTAAAAGCGATCCTGAATCAATCGGTAGGCGAGTCTATCTCAACTCCCCCTGGGTGTTGTACCACAAATGATGTACATTATAAACCGCGTAGAAGTGGAAATCTTGCAATAGTAATAAAATTTTGTCGAGGAAATCATCTTCTTGCGTCGAAAAACTTATTTACAATCTAGCCGTACAAACCTTAGCCCAAGAAAACTTTCAATGTCAAACAGGAAAAACCATATGACAATTACGAAATGTATTTTTAGCATGTGTAGGCAAACATTTGAGACTAAGATCTAGGACTTTACGGTATTTATATCAAAATATTGTGTGCGTAACCCAAGGCCTAGGAAATAATGATACAGTAAATGATCCGAACTAAGGGAGGATAAGCTAGCTTATAAAATTTTGTCTTTATGTCTTGCCTTTATTATATACAGCACAAGTATTGAATATACAAGATTCCAACAAAGATGAATAAAGTTTTAACGCCTCTTTCGTTTCTTGTCCCCAATTTAATGATTTCTCTTTTATGGTAATTTCTGTTTTCCTACCATGCACTCGAGTTTATCGCGATACCTTTCTGTTTATTTTCTCTTCTTTTATATGTTTTTTTTTATATTTTTATATTTTTGAATTACTTTCCCTTGTTCTATTCACACAGAATGCTTTTTATTTTTTTCTTTTTTTTCTTTGCATTTTGTTTTAGTAATTATACATTCTTTCCACCGGTATGTCTTTATATATTTTTTGGTTTAAGTGCGCAGGGATATGTATAATAAATATATATGTGATAATAAACAAGTACTTTAACTTTGCGAAGGTATATGCGAGAGTGCGTAGCGTAAGCGTTAAAAAAAGGACAAGCCGTAGAAGCCATTAAAACATATGCCTGGGACCGAGCAGATGCGTAATTGTCCTAAGTGGCAAAATGCGGTTGTGAAATAATTTCACTAACACCCTTGGCTAAGTTGAAATAGAAAACCTCGCAGTAGCTTACTACTGCTAGAGGAGCATGAGAAATGTGCCACAATTAGGTATTTTTTAAGGATTAGAAAACACAAGAAAGCTTTGTTCCCATTACAAAGTCTCTTAATTGATGCTTATTTCTTTGCTTCTTATACTCAACACCACCTGTGCTACGAGAGTATATTAAGTGAATGTGAAGGCATGCAACACCCAACTGAGGGTGAACAGGACTGAAAAGGCCTATTTAATTGTATTGATCGATGCGGATTCACTTCTGCCCCTCTGGCTGTGTCATGTCTGTCCATGTTAGCTTGCGTTCAACCCACAGGTAAAAATTTTTGATATAATGGGTTGAAACTTGGGACATCGGCATACATTGACCATAACTTACAACTTTTGATAAGAAAGCCACAATATTTAGTTGGCATATACATCGTTATGTAAAGGATCTTCACAAAGTTCTTTGATTAAATGAATTTGACATAAGGGTGTGAAGTTATATTTAAATATAATTAGCGAAGACACGAACCATTTTTTTTTACACAGCTCTGCTAAGCCCTTAACAGAATTCTATAGAACGGAGTCTCGGAGGGATTTAAGTCAAAATTCAGTCAAAATGAAACTTTTTTAATATATATATTTTGTGACCACGAAATATAATAATAATAATAATAATAATAATAATAACAATAATATAATAAAATTCAGCTAACCGTAAAAGCCGTATTTATAAATAGCTGTAGCCGGCCATGTTTAGCTGTAGTCCAAACTGTAGCGGGTGTAAAAAGAGGAAAAGCGAGTCATTTAAGCATCTTCCTATAATAAAGAACGGCTTCGCTTCCCTTTTGCGAAAATAAATTTATTAATACGGTTTTTGTACCTGGTATCATCTCAGACATGCATTGCTGCGAATACAACGTTAGTGCTCGCGGGTTCAAATTTCAAATGCGGTAGAGTTTACTTCGGATCGGAGTTATAGTGGGTGCTTAGTCGACACAGGCATAACAATTGCCGATTAGGCAAACGCCCACTAGGCTGCCAGCACTATCCTTCTAGATCTCTTTTTCTTACCCCACTTCTTTCTGCCCATCATGGTGTTACAGGAATCATGAACATTCCTTGAATTATTGGTCAATATTAGAAAAACAAAAATGCAAACCTCTAAATGAAGTTTGCGCTATAATTTTAGTTCCTATTCCATTCGTAGTACAATGCGATATTGTGCGCAAATTTCGAAGTGATCGATGAAGAGCAACAAGGAAATTGCAAAGAAGTGACATTACACACATTTGCTATTTCTTTTTTATTTTAAGATTCGGCCAATCTTTGGGCAACTTTTGTATTGCGGTTATCGTCAAACCTATATCC
>CCAG010005826.1:0-20458 GCA_001077435.1 Glossina morsitans morsitans
TCTCTCTCTCTCTCTCTCTTAAATGACGAGCAAATGTGTTCCACAGAAGTACCACATTTTATGGAAAACTACTTACCCAACAAACTCCAAAGGCAGCATTTCCAATTTTTTGTTTCGTGTTCACTATCTGCATGTGTGCTAACTGCTTTTTGGGTGTCCTATAAAAAAAGCAATCCAAACTTCCCGTTAAGTAATTATAGGTCAGAACTTGCAGAGACATTATGCTCTTATACAAAGTATGATGGGAACAAAGGCGGAGATCCCTGTAATCTAGGAAGCTGAAAAACACCGAGGTCCCACAAAGCTGATCCTACCAAGAGACGATGAAAAAAAGTGAACTTCCAAAAATAGATGCATGCATCCAGATTGCAAAGAATGTTCACGAACTAAACGCATCAAATGCAAGGTTGCATTTGTGTCACAACAAAAATCGCAATTGCTTCGCTGGATTTCATTCACAAACAATATTTTCATATTCCTTTGCGTCTACAATAATTTTAGTAATAAACGCATATTGTTGCCAAAAGTTTACACACCACTTTTTCAACAAAAATAATTATCAATATTATCATCTGAATTTTTAAAACTATTTTCTAGGTGACCTATACCTATATTCCTAGAAGAAACGATTTTTTCAATTTCAGACAAACAACCATGCATTTAAGGGTTCAGTAAAACTTTATTACTTTTTTTTAACAATTTATTCTATCGCAGATTTGGTTTATTTAATTAACTCTTTAATTAAAAACTCGTCAATAAGTGACAGCTTATCGTTCGACATGGCCTTGAACTTTTATCAAATCCGTTTTAAAACTGATAAAAAAGAAATGCCTTCGATCGGTCTTACATCTAAAAAATAATATTTAATATTAGTAACCATGCGCCAGATATACCCTGAGGCAAGTGTAGCTTGTCTGCCTGTTTTTGATATCATTGTTTTACGTCATTATCATCATTTGTTATCGTTATACATTTTCGTCTAAATTCTCATCTTCTTCTACAGAGGGAAACGAGCTTTTATATGTCGCAAGAAAAAAATTAAATTGCCTCTGCACACATTTAAAATGCAGGATAAATGTTGAAAATCATACAAAATGTAAAAGTTTTAAGGGCGAAATGGCGAAAAGGAGAAGGGAAGTTTTATAATTTTGTCTTCTTCGTCAACGGCCGTTGTCACTTGACGGATTGATAGATAAATTCGAGCACGAATATTTGAATATCTTTGTAAAAAACATTTGATAAAACACGTTTGGTTTAGATATTAATTCGTTCACTTTCCCTTTAATATATTCCTTTAGTTACTTTTCCCTAAATATCTTTTAAGGTTGCTTTTTAAAGTTATTTTCCTTTAATCGACTATGCACAGGCATACGAAAATGTCTTCTCATTATCATAAATAATTCAATTTTCAACATCGTTTTCAGCGTCTTACTATCGTTGCTATCAAATAGCTTTTAATAAAACTGTCTGTCATGGCTTCCGTTACTTTTGCTTAATACTTATACTTCTTCCTGCCTTACTTCCTCATATCTTCATATCATAATGAAAATTTTAATTACTAGTCGGCGTAAGAAAATCATTTAGTTTGTAAATTACTTGTAATATCTGTTTCTTCTTCTACTTCTCCATTTTCTTATCATAAATTCTTAAAAGTGAACTTAATGTCTAGCTTTTCAGCTCGATATAAGAGAAACTTTTGTAAATTAACCAAAAATAAAGAAAAAAAAACAAGAAGGTATTTTCAAAGGTCAACCATTCAGTTAATCCACTTGATCTTGATACAATGGAATGCTGTATCCACGCTGGAGTAAATCCTGGACATTACAAATCTCAAGTGAATAATGTAAAAAAGCCAGAGCGCTTCCACGATTAACGTTCAAAATCTCAAAAAAAAATTGAGATTTTCACTTGAATCACTTGAATTTCATTTGAAAAATCTATTGATTGGCAAAAATTGGTGCAATATTTATTAATCAAATGATTTTCCATCATTTTCTACAACTTTTCCCCATCTTTCTTGCAACATGTCGGAAGAACGACATTGTTTTGGCAGCGATCCAATCATCGATCCATTTTCACACTCCTTTAGGATTGCGAAACCGCGTGCCAGCCAAGCAATGCTGTATCGAGCTGAAAAGATGGTAATCGGGAGGCGCTACATCTGGTGACTATGGTGGGTGCGGCAGAATTTCCTATTCATTCCATGATTAACGTGGATATACCCTAAATAACTTAGTAATACTACATAGAAAACAATTAATTCATGTAGAGAAAGATCAAAATCATCGAATTTAACCGTTATGTACATAGATACTTCGCACTACTTTATCATTTTCATCAATACATAGCGATGGACACTTTTTTTTGCAGACACCAAAATAAATAAAATAGTTATGTTCGCTTGATACCATATCATCCATGCTGACAATCTCAACCAAATATGGTACTAGTAAAAGAATTGCGCCCGATTGTGGCCGAATCTTTTGTACTTATCGCATTATAGCGGACCACGATCAGCACCATTTTACCTAACACAGTCATTCTGCTAACGTTTTTTCATAATCAGGCGTTGTATAAGGGAAGTGGTCGAAAAAGTGGTCCGACCCGAACCATTAACGTTTCCCCTTTGGAAAAAATACGTCGACGTGAGATGAGCCCAATTGTAGTTCGTTTGAGTGCCGCATACATTCGTACAGATTGAATATACCCTTGTACCACAAGTGATGTGAGGAATGAAAACGTTGGTGTTGATGTCGGTGTCCATTTTCAATATCAATCCAAGTTCAACAATTTCCAATGCCAAGTTTGGCAAATAAGCAGACGCACAGACAGATGGACATGTACAAACGTGCCTAGATCGTGTCAGAATTTAATACCCATCAAGAATACGTATACTTCGTAGGTTCTCTGGGCGTATGGACCCCCTCCCAATATATGTAATATTTTGTTATTAATACTTTTTCTCACCCAATTCTTATAAACTTTTGTTGCCGTTATCTTTTTCATTTAATGTTCCATAGTAATGCTAAACAAGGTATCGTCGCAAAGGCCATTCCATCTTTAAAAAGAAATGCCAGACAGCAAAGTATTGAGCCATTCGAAGACATCATTACATTCATTTTATTATATGATATGACATTAAGATTAAATTTACCATTTTGTTTTTTTTGTTTTTTTTTTTTTTTTTTTCATTAAGCCCAATATTTTTTAACGGGTCCATCCAAGCTATAAACAACGAATTATTTCATTTTACATTAAATCTATTATATATTTGTAGGAAATTTGTAATTTAGTGATGAAAAAAAAATTTATTTCGGCCGTTATTTCAACTTCTACCGATAGTGTTATAGTAGGATTTTATAATATTTCTCTCATCTTCATCAATCTGACTCTCCACTTAACATTTGGAAAATTTATTCAAAGTAATATGACTTAAAAAACTCTGACTAACTCGTGCAATAAAAAACAACATACGCTTTAAAACAAAGTAATAATATTAGTATATCAGCAATCATCGTTGTTTGATATAAATGGAAGAACGAGCATCGTTTCTCTTGTAATTCTGACCAGTCGTGCATGATTAATTTATTTTGTAACAATATTTTTCATTATGCACTCAAAGCTGAACAATTGCGATGGATGAAGTCATATAAGAGCTTTCATTGGTCTGGAAATAATTGGTATTATATGATTTTTCACTTCTTGATTGTTGAAGACTAATGAGAATTAAAATTCAACGATGTCGTGTTTATAAGAAATGATTTATTATATTTATGAAGGGTAAAAAACAAAAACTTTCTATAAAAATACGCCGAAAAAGCATATTTTTCCCCAAAATTTACAAAAAAGACAAAAAGATAGTCGTATAAGCAATAAAATGTTCCCATTCCATGTTTTCAATCTTCGAATATAAATCAAACAAATTTTACGTACCGCTCCACAAAAAAGTTTCCCAAATTATCTTTTTAAATATTCTACACCTTTGTTTAGAACGTTAACCGTAGTTTAAAATTATTTCTATTCCCCCATTAGCGCCACTTTGTTTTCAATCATGTGTGACTGAAAATTATTATCACTTAAAATCGGTGCTGTAATTGAGCGTGTGATATAATGCATTATCTATGCTGACTGGCGCATTGGCAAAAAGAGACCCATTAGAGTGATCTGAGCGGAAAAAACAAGGTCAACAAGATCAACGCCTAACATTTAGAATACTATTCTGATTAATGGAGAAAGAAGGCGCGAGCTTCGAAAAAAAAAAACGCTATTACCGGCTTTATTCGGATTCTTAAACTCGCGCCACCCTAAAAACGAAGAAGATCTTCAATAAACTCTACCAATTATATTGGAAATTTAACGCATCACTTAATAAGTTCGTAGGATTACATATAGATATCGTCACCAGTGACGAATCAATATGTCTTTTGCATAGCACCATTCGAGCAAAGCAAAAAATTGCTTGACCCGCCAAGACGAAGTGGTTTATAAGCACCGATTCTGCTGAACACCTTGCTCTTCCCAATTCGACAATTGCTCAAGAAACCTTCAAAAAAAGTGCACAAAATCGATTTGGGAAACTTAAAAGGTGAACATAGCTAACCTCTGAAGTTGGTGTATTTACAATTTTGCACGAACGGTCTTCCATCGGAAAACTCCATTCGAAGTGCATATTGCGCTTACTCCCTTTTGCCAATAAACAACGACGTGTTGCTGATGTAGAGCGCTGTCTAAAGCTGCTTTACGTACCAACGAGTGAAACATGGATTCAACCATTCTAGGCTCAAATCGTCTGTTAGACGAGCGAAAGCCGCCCAAAGCGACCAGAATGCAAAAGTCATTCGGGAAAGTCCGTATTTTGCCATGCGGATGGTATAATATTTATCGACTATCTTGCAAAGCAACGGAGTATCAATAATTAATATTCAATAACTTTATTTGTACGTTTGAATGATCCCACATCTTATGAACTTATTGAGTGACTGTTTTGTACGATATTTAATAAATGTAGAATAAAAAATGCTTTCATTTACGTTTACGAGATTCGGTAGCATTTCATTCAATATTCACTTGGTGCTTATGTCGGAAGATTCGAGTCTAATGAGTGAGTTTACCCGCCCATTCTTTCTGATCACCGTATTTAAGCAAGGGAATCTTTAAGGACAATTTGAACCAGTTCACAAACAACGATTTAAGGTTATATAAATTTCCTTGTCTAAATACTATGAACCTAGTTAAATGTATGGGAAATTCTTCTTAATTTAATTTTGGACCAAGGCTTGTTAACAATAGGTTAAGTTAAAGTTAAAAACCATAATATAAATTCATAGGAAATTCCGAGTCTTTCTACCACAATCTACTAGAAAAGAAAATCACTTTTCATCCCGGAATCCGGCGACGTAAAATGACATTATGTAGTTAATTGATGATTATATGCGAACATTTCATCCAAGCTGCACTAAAATCGATGAGTTGAAATTAGACGTTATATAGAAGAAGATTTCATATGGTGCACGTTAAACAACAATCGCTTTGAATCAAAAAAAAAAAAAGCAGAACGAAAGTTTATTGAATTTCTCCTTTCATTTTTGAAGTTCTTCCCTTTGCTAGCAATTCAAAGCACGCTAAAAATGGGAGGATATGTTGAAATTTATTGTACAAGCACACGTACGCTGCACCATTAACTAAAAATATGCAATGAATCGAGCGTAATTAACATGAGCGAACGCTAGTGCTGCGTATTCAAGAATCGGGACCTGTCGGAACAGTTTGTTTTCGCTTACTTTATTGATTTACTTTTCTCTTACAAACGACTATTATATGATACTAACCATGCATACGCATTGTTGAACAGGTATATTACATATTCATACATAAGGTATTGATTTTTTCTTTTTTTTTTTTGTACAGAATCGTTTGCGCGTGTATGCATTTTTCTCATCTTTTATGATTGATAGGTTCGTAATAGAGCAGCTACGGAATGATATTTGTGTTTTTTCGCACATTTCTCTCAAATATCTTGTACGTCAATACGTAATATAAACATACATATGTGCATGTTATGTGTATTAGACGCATTAATAAATTCTTTCCGTTTTTTGAAAAAGTTAAACTTTATTTAAATATTCCCCGTTACAAAGCTTATTATTCGAAATATTCACTACCACTATCTAAGGTCTTTTGCCCCTTATCGGGTAACTTACCTCGGAAGACCTCGCGATAGAAACTTTGTAGCTTTAAGGCGAAATAGCGGTTGCCCCATTTCTTAATATCTTCAAATCTGGAGAATCGCTGATCTGCTTATCGCACACACAATCGCGACTGCAAAGTCAATGTTCGCGGGCTCAAATCGTAATTGCGATAGACTTTACGTTGATAGTATATAACACTTACTGATTGGGCACATACTCGTCAAGGTCCAGCCACTTCCCGTGTTACACAAATAAGGGATACATTCACTGCATGATTGGCTATATTAAAAACAAATATATATATATATATATATGTATATATATGTACATATGACCGCATCGATCAGCATTAATCAGAAGGAGACGGGTTTGAAGGTCATTTCCTGGGTTGTTTCTGCTAGAGACGGACGGACATATGCCAATTTTCATCTTTTTTCAGATTAAAATGTTTTGCACGAAATCTCGTAAACCACTTTCTAACTTACTTTCATAACGTAACTTCAACTGCCATTCCAGTGCAATCCAATTTAAAATAGAAAACATGCTGTGCCGTAAATGACATGCATCTCTTTACTCTTTGATATACACAAAACGACAGCTTATAAACAACTGAAATATACAACAACAACGTACCATATCACCAATAGCTAAGCTGTGTACGCCCACAATTTTAGATAAAATGTACGTTTTATGCTTCACAATTTTAGCGAAAAAAATTTAATAATATAATTAATACATATTTTTGAGGTTTATTTCAAAACACATGTTTATAGGTAGGTGTCGATATATAGAAATATGTTAAATTTTTCGGGATTTTTTTTTTTTTTTTTTTTTTATATAAAAGCCATTTACTAAGCTCGGATATCCGATGCGGAATTGGCCTGTTTTGACGATTGAAATTTTAATAAATATTCGTTTACATCGGTCTAAAAGAAAAGTTAGCAGCACTTGAAGGCAATCTCATTACAATACGCGGCAGCGTCAGAGTGACCTACATTGGATTAGTTTTAAGATAAACTTTTACTGTTTGTGTGATATCCAATGTATTCGCTATTATTAAAATCTGCTGAAATTTTAAATTTAATTATATATATATATTTGTGTACTAAAACAAATCTCTATCTGTCTTTTCAGGTAATGTCAAATGGTCGTTGGAGACGAATTCATAAAACCGACTTTACCGACTCTTAATATTAAACTGTTTACGTATGTTGTGAGTAAAGTTTAAAAACATATTTTGTTTAGATTTTTCAATTATAAGAACAATTTTAAACGACAAATACGCAAGATAGATAGTTGGATACACATGTAAATAGGGGAGTGTTAAATAAGATTTTTCTTTTTTCTTTTTTTTTTTTTGATACCCACCTACGTCACTTGTAATTTAAACATGTCTGTCTGCCTGTCTGTCCGTTAAGGCTTTCTGTGCTCGCAATTTTTCCGCCATTTTGACCAAATTCTATACACAGATGTGTTTTAGACCAAGAGCAAAAAAAAAAAAAAATGGTTCGGGTCGGACCACTTTTTCGGCCACTGTAGAGAATGATGGAGTTATGACCATTTCCCTTTTTTAAAGCGCTGGAGAATATTTCGCGCGAAAGAATCTCTTATCGTTTGGGACGATCTGGTCATTAAACAAATCAATGTCTCAATCAATGTATCAGAACTTGGAAAAGTTCTGACACATTCATAATAATCGAAATAAACATTTTAAGAGCTGAAAAATACAATCACCGTCGTATGGCCAACACATTCAAGCGGTTAAACCAAATACTTGATCAGTTTAATAATTATATTATCGAATATCTCGCCATACTTCAAAATTATGAAAACATTTTTTTTTTACATAAAACTTTTTTTTTTTCTGTTTGAATTGACTCAGTGGAATCAGGGGAGCCTGGGAGAACATACTATGTCCAGCTTATTCAAAATAAGCTTCTGTTTACCTTAGAGATATCAATATTTCATTTTGCTGTTTATGTCAATGTAGATGACCTGAGGAATGTATGGCCACGCTTGCCTCAAATCTTTTTTGAGCATAGAGATCTCCTCTGCATTCGTTCCCCATATGTTTTATTAGATAAGCCATGTTGTTTTGCTTAAATGGCACAAAGGGAAGTATTAAGAAAACCACAAAAGCTTTATGTCGACGATATTTTAATGAAATTGCAGCACTTGCTGAATATTGAGACAATAAACAGTAAGACAATAAACAATAAGACTTGAAATGAAAAAAATTAATTTAACAACATTCCGTATTACGATGCACTGGAAAATATAGTCAATTAATACATCGGCCTTTTTTAGAAAGACTTCTCAAGACTCTCCAAAGGAGCTCAGAAAAAATGTGGTTTTCCACAGTGACACGTTCCCACATTTTCTGATCTTCATTCCTGAAGCATTGTTTTGACATTCGAAGACGGATAACAGTCACTAGGGTCCAAATCTCGATAATATGGTGAGTGCAGCAAGAGCAGTAATCTAAATTTCAATTCGTGCTAATGTGAGTAAACGTAATATTCGTTTCAAAAACAACTTTCTACTAAAGTGCCATTGACTAAGGGTGTGAAGATAAATTCGAATTTAACTAGCAAAGACACCTACCAATATTAAATAATTCCAATCGAAATCCAGTTGGATTTTGAAATTTGTATGTTAGCGTAAAATGCATTTGGGAGAACACCCAAATTTGAGGTTCTAGTGCGGCCAAACTAGAAAATATCACCTATATTCACTTATATCACTTATATCACGTGAATCTCAAACCTGGACACGCAAAACGCAAGCACTAATTTTACGACCGCTCATCTAAGTGCAGCTCTGCATTCGGCTAAGTGCGGCACTTTGACCCATTGACTATACTTGACCCTTCAGCAATCTTTTGCAATTTCACGTTTTGCTAGTCAGGAATAATTATGAAAGGTTTGTTGATATGTATGCTGATGTAACCGCACTATGGACATCAATTCAATATAAGATCTCATTTAAAATCATCAAATCACCGACAATCTGTTGTTTTCCACGGAGTAGCGTTACCACAATATTTTTCAAGCCAACGCTGACCTTAAAGGGTATTTTGTACTATCAAAGGGCAGTGCTCTTCATATGTTGATTATATGAACTTTAGATTTACTTCATTTTTATAAGTTTTATGTAAGTGTTGACGCTTATTAAAAATGGTATTAATATTTTTGTTGGAGGCGAAATCATAATGTGAGTACCGCAACTTATTGACCGATGTGATAATATTGAGTGAAAGCACTGTTCACTCATTTAATTTCATAAAAGAATGAAGAAGACAATAACTTTGAAATGTGTTTATGACCTAAAGTGAGACAAATTATGTTATAAATTCATTATTAATTTAATAAAAATTATTTCTAGAAGCTCTTAGATTTCTTTATGGCTTTAATGTGTGTACGGTAGTATATAAACGTTATCCTGCAATTATCATTAAATGCAACTCTCTATGTGCTTAAAAGGTTTTTAACAACTCAGCTGAATAATTGCGATAAATTAGCACAGAAAACAATGCTATAATTATGTTCATGTATGGGTGTATCTATCAGACTTGAATACATGGCCATCATTTAGGTTCGGATTGCTACAATAGACAACTAGCAGTAGGACGACAAGGAAACACAGTAATCATGTTAGCACAGAGTAGACACGCTCACACGCACATGCACTCATACACCTATGCACTCAAACACTTCCCTATGTACACGCTATACAATGCAACTCTATAACCAACCTATATTTTATATAAAATAGAGCAACCATAGAGAGAGAGAGAGAGAGGGAGAGTAGAAGGGAAATTGCCTGTTGGTTATAGCATGCAACATGCAACAACAATAATAATAACAAAAAAACGATAGAGGCAACAAGATGTATAATGTAAATACAATTCCATGGTTAGACACAATAAAATTACAAAAGACCACCACCGGGATGGTTACTGCCGGTATTTGACGCAGATGATGACGGTGTCAAGGTACAGGTAAGGGCACAAATAATGGTTACGGCAGAACTCACAATTAATTATGATCTCCTCCCCATTATCACTAATTGCAATTAAAAATAGAAAGCGCAAGAAAAGAAAACGTAAAAGCAAAAAAAAATAAAAAAAAAAATAAAAATAAAATAGGAAAAAAAAAGAGAAACACCAGAATAGCACCATAAATTTGCAATACATACAGATGTTGTTAGCGCTGTTGTTTTACTTTGTATTTATAATTTACACAAACCGGAAATAGTGTCAAAACAAAATGGCGTTGGTGTTAATTTGTTACGTTTTTTCTTGTTTATCTTGTTGTTGCATTCTTTTCATCCTTTTTCACCTTCTTTTGCTGCCTCCCTTACTGTTTTAATTCCCTCTTGACAAACAAAGTTAACAAGATTAATAGCCGTTATATGGCAACTATTGCCATAAAGGCAGTGTCGAGTTTATTTATTTATTTATTCATTTTTCTTTCTTGTTTTGGTCTTCTCGAAAAACTATATTTTATCCTCACCAGCCGACGGCAAGAGTTATAGTAAGTCTTTCATTATATATAGAAAAATCCAAAATTCCTTAGTGCGTACTAAGCAAAATAATTTCAACTGACTAGGAAATAGACGGTCATAAAGGTCTTATGAAGTAAGTCATCGATGAAGGTTTTAACAGACATTTGATAAATATAATGACAATTTTACTATAAACTCTCGGTGTATCCGAAATTTTCAACTTGAAATATAATTTCTTTTAAGCAAATCATGTAAAGAAATTTTTTTTTTTTTTTTTTTTTTTAGTCTATAAAGAGAAAAGTGATGGTTAACGAAGGTTTAAACTCAAGTTGTACAAAATTTGCTTCACCTTCTTTTGTGCACTATCGTGTCAGACAGTCAATCAGTCACACAAAAATGTTTATCTTTATAATTTTGAACAATCGAAAAAAAATGTTTTATATAATTCGTACAAGTATATATATATATATATATATATAAAAGAACCTTCAAACACAATAACGTCAAGCAACTGTGTATATACAAACTAACTTTTCATTTGGCTTATCATTAATACTTTTAGTAAACGCCAACATTTCCTGTCCTTTTTCCTTTTAGTAGCAATTGTTATGCGCTTTACTTGCAAAATACAAAGAAAAAAAGAAAACGAACAACGTTATGAAATGATGTCAGATTTTTGTGGCAGCGCAGTTGTACACGTGAATTCATATAACAAATACAATGCCAACAAGCAAACAAACAAACAAAATTCTTAAATACCGTAATTTCTACTCTCTTTAAGGTTTTTCTAGCATTTTCTTAAAATTTTGGAACACAAGCCTTACACTCCTTCCCTTTTTTGACATAGAAAATATATTAAATTGGAAAAGTGTATGGAACGCAAGGAAATTCCCATTAATCAGTGGGAATAGCAGAATCGAAATGGGCATGTCTGCCATTTGAAACAAACAATTAATGTCGGAATCTTAAGCACTGTCAGGACTGACCATCAGCATCAATAAGTCCATGGCTTCATATATAATTGCAAAAAACTAGTAATAGGTTTGTTTTTTTCCTATAGGTTGACCCAAAACTTTATTGCAAATGTTTGCCTGGGTTTTAAAGTTTTTTTTCTTTTTTATAAAACTTCCAGAAAAAAAAGGAAACCACATATAAATGGGGCAAAAGACGTCAATATATATAACCTTTTGTTTGTATTGTAACTGAATGGACGCAGCCAGTCATGTGTCGCTCACGAAACTTACGAAATCTTACGAAAACTATATAAGATTATGATTTCAAGAGCAGCTTATTGGTAACAGTATTTTTACTATTTTACAATCTGCCCTTAATCTTGCAATCAAATATCGTTACGGTAAAAAAGAAACAAAAAATCGCCCAAGACTATTATTTTTCTATCGTATAATGAGATTGAATCAAAAGCAGCCTCTAATTACTTAAAGTGATTTTGTCACCATCTTCTTTTATGTAATTTAAGACTCACTGAGTAAAGCCCGGCTGCGTTTAATGCATGTCTTTCAGCATCCTATATACCCGAACGTTCAAGTCTTTGCACAAAATATACCGCAAACTAATCGCAGGCATGCGCAAAATCGCGCGAAAGGAACATTAGGAACATAGTTAACATTAATTCGAATTTGTTCCTTGAATATTTAATACTTCACTTGCCGTAACCCTATGTGAATTGTGAAAAACTTTACACACAATGTACAAACACCTTTAAATTGTCCATCAATCGATATTGCATTTATTATACTAACACCTACGTCGACGTAAAGTCGACTTTATATCATTTGAAATTATAATTTAAGGAGTTACCGGTAGGTAAGGTACCAAGGTACCAAGGGGAACACTCTAATTAATTGGTTTATTTTAATAAGTTGAAACGTAAAAACCACTCACCACAGCAAAACAAGTAAGAAGCACAAGTAAGTTGGGCAAGGCCGACCTGTAGATGCCCTACACCACTACGCTTTTTTCTTGCAAGCATCCATTTTTTTTTCATGCATCCATTTTTTCGCACAGGGTGCATTAAGTTTTGTACGGGCGTATGTAAAATTCATCAAGGCTGAACATAGACCTACCTTTTATTATACCTATCTAAACTTCTCTGTCCGCCTGATGACTGTCCATGTAATTTTTGTGTTCAATCTACAAGTGGCAATTTTTGTTTGTGACATTGTAATGAAATTTAGTGCAATGACGTGCTTTGATCCAGGGACGAAAGTCATTGAAAATAGTTCGAATCGGTTGACTTTTGACGACTCCTCATATAACTCCTTGTAGTTCAAGGGGTATAGTTATAGGGTCAAGTTTTTGAACAAACTTGCTTGCATATAACCATGCCTACGAAAATTGAATCTGCGTCTGGTAAAAAGATCTATTTGCAATATTTCATGGTCAAGGTAAGTTCATAACAGTGAATTGACAAAACTATCAACCTTACCAAATTTGGACCTAAGTCTACTTTATTCGATGCTATCGTATATAAACATTCTCGGGCAATATAAACCCTTACATATCGTATTAAGTGGCAGACGCTTTTACACGGTATTTTTTACACGATTTTGAAATAATGATTAATTACTCAGTTAATATCTCTTATAAGCGCAACACGGTAATGGTTAGCAACAAGTAGGCAGAGAGTGAATAGGAAGGGTGTGGGATATATTTTATTATTCCCTAATATATTTATGGTATTTATTGTAGAAGGAAAAAGAAAAAATCATGCAAACCGAGCTGGGTGTTCAATATTTTCATTATATATAATATCAAATAAGCAGATCCAAATTTCGTAGCCTACACCACTTGCAAAATATGTTGCACACTGGCGTGTTTAGGCCCAAGAACGAATGGCTCGAATCTGACGCGTTGTTCAACCACCACCACTTTTCATATAACGTTCCTTTTTGCAAAGTCGTTATATAAATACCTGTAGGGTAGCGTACCGTATTTACTGATGGACCGTGACCCAATACAATGTTTTTATTTATTTATTTTTTTATTATTTATTTATTTTTTTTCGGAAAATAATAACTAATGTATTGTTTAGGTATTTATTAAATCTTGTTAGGAGATTTTCCGGCATTTTCACGCCAATTAATAAAACTAATATACAAAATGCATTTTTCATTTTTCAAGAGATTTCACTTTAAGATGCTTTGTACAAATAAATGGGAGACTTAACTGATACTTGCCCTCCTAATTGTAAATTTATGCGAAAGTGCTCTACACTCTTTTTACATAACTTAATTTACATGAAATATACACAAATTACCCATATATACGTTATGTATATATATATATATGTAATAAATTCTCAACTCAAGATAGTTGTTATGCATATGTACACTCGCTCGCAGAGCACAAAAACACTATACTAAATGCATGCAATATTATTCACTTTTCATAACTTAAACTATAACAAGGCGTAAAGAAAGCGAATATTACGACATTCTCTGTATGTGTAAATGACGATAGACGGTTACGGTTGCTATATTATGCAGGGAAATCTCGGTGATGCACTTTCAAGTATATTATGCAAAAAAGTGTTAAAAGTGTAAAATATGAGAAAAATATACGTACACACAATACGTTTTGATAAACTTGACGATACAATAATATATCGCAATAAAAAAAAAAATAAAAATAAATAAATAAATAAAAAACAAAACAGAAAAACTTTGCATAAGTATATGAAAATAGTTTTATATAAATATCAAATTTAATAAAATAATAAACACACACTTGGCATTTCAATAATCACGAATAAAGATTTTTATTATTATTTTTTTTTTTTATTTTTTTTTTTATTAGCCATCACTAAACCAGCCCCATATCGCATACCTGTAAACATATTCGAATGTTTCTTTTTGACAAATTTTGAATAACGAAGAAAAATGCACTCTTCGCAATTCCGAAGCGCGCTTAAAATCTCTATGTCCGCCTAGCAGGCGAGAACGTCAATTATACATAGTTTCATATTAATATCAGATCTTATCAGATTTATAGTTTCAAGAACAATATTCATCATTAGTTGCTAGAGGTGATCATCGTTAGAGATGAACACACTACATGTTTGTGTACTAACCAGTTGTCTATTGATCTTTCCTTAAACGGATGATAAACGGGACATTTTCCAAGCTTTAGTCTTTGTAAATATTGCCAGCAGTTGATGTAATTGTTTTTGGGAGAACGATAGTTTCGCGGTATACTCTCAACAACACCCACCTGTTGTCTAGAAATATGAACGCTAAGAATATTACACTTTACGCGAATTTGCCCTTTGGACGTTACATTGTGCCCTACGTTTCATGCACTTACTTCAAATGAAGGGGAACTTGACTTGTTCAAAGCCCTCCAAAACAATGTTGTATGCCCAGCAGTGTAAAACTTGAACATATAACCTTTACAACAATAATTGAGATTTTAACAAATTCTCAGAATGAATTGTCTTTACATCGCATAAGCCGTCTACAATATCCAATGGCGAAAGTTGTCCTGCGAAATCATGACAGAAGGATAGCCGATAATCTTAATATCTCTTAAGCAATATATTTCACACAACTTTGTCGGTATTGAAGCAAAAGCCTCGCCACAGGGCGAAAATATGCTCTTGGAAAGGCAGCAAGATAGAGCATACTGCCTCATAAATTGTGATAAGAAACTGGCCAACAACAATAGTTTCAAAATCAAATAATTGTGAAATCATATCGAACACAAGAAGGGAATAAAGAAACAACTTTTCGTAAGGCAATCAAAATTAAACACAGACAGTCAACATCCATCAATGCTACGGCGTTAAGTTAAATCAGCGGAAAAGCTTTGAACTACAGAGTAAGTATTTTCAAAAAGTTACCTGCAAGTAAACGTCTGAAGCATTCTGAAACAATCTCTGTTCCCATAACGAGTTTAGACGGGTACGGCGTTGACGGGTTGATTGTAATGATTTATCGAGTAATTTGCTAACTTTCGATGGGACTTAAATCTACTTCAAGAAATCAAAACGTATACGAAACTCATTTTCCGAATGGTGACGTCCTGACCGGCCGTCGCTGAATGTCCAACGCATCAACAGGACATTGACGAAGATTATGATTTGTATATTCTAGAACGAAAGTGGGATCGTTTATGTTGACAATTTGGAAGATACGTTGGCATCTGTTATGCAACCTATAAAAACTTGGTTTTTTTTTTTCAAATAATTATTGTATTGATTTGACGGATTATAAGCCGTGGGCCAACCAAACATGATTTAATAAAACAGAGCAATTGGATAAAGAATATTGAATTTCAAATAAATATAATCGTTTGCGTGTTTCTAAAAAATCCAATTATTTTATTTAGTTACTAAAAGCAGTATTTTTTAATATATATGGTAAAGCAATGTTCAAGTTTATGCATTTTGCTTAGGCATAAAATAAGAATTTTTTTTCTCATCTTTGTTCATAACAAAATTCGAGTATGTATCCAATAAAAAATAGTTTTTAAAGGCATTCCTCAGGCGGATGAAAAAATGTCGAACAGAAAAAACTGCAAAATTGAAAATGCATATACCGTAGCAGACTGATTGAATGCATTTATTGTACTTGGGAAAAAATTAAAGATTCTTAAAGGATTGACTTAAAAAATGTCCATATCAAATTTAACAAATAAACACGCATTCATGGCGAAAACTTGACATTTTCCATACCAACAGCATGTGTGTACGAAATGTTTTATTTTCGAAGTAAAATCAATTGCGAGCCACTGAACTTTGAAAAGGAATTAACACTCATGCACTTTCTTATATTCACTCGTGTTAAAATTGCTGTCTATCTGAAAAAGTATTTCAACGACAGAATCTCAACTTTTCGATCTGGACATAAATCCAAAGATGTCGATTAGCGATGCAAAACAAGTTCGTGTTGTGGTAAACTTTCTAATAAATTTATCAAAATTTATCAAGAAACGTACACTCACTCATCTTGGTTGAAACTTAAATATCTATTCTCGCAAAAACTATTCTGGTAATGGACATGACGGGATAATTTTGCCTTTGAATTACTAAAAAGCTTGCAAATCGTAATATATATCGAAATGTTGGACTCTGGGTACTTAGTACGGTAAATATTAGAGATTTATTAGGGGAGGCAGGTAGTTCACGTAATATTTTTGAAGAATTACTTTAAGATATTTGTGCCACAATTCAAAGGTTATTTAAAAGGTCATACTGATCAAGTGTACGCATATAGATTCTAGGATATATACAAGACCAATGACGAGATTATTGTATCAACATTTTCCGACACTAGACGCGAAAGCGTTCACATTGAAAAGGTACAAGGTACGTTTGTACATTTTGGATTATTTCACCAATTATTAATTCTTCTTCTTCACCTAGGACGAATTAGAAACCGAAGGATATATATTACTTCATTACAATAAACCTTATTTCCGAGTTACAAGAAAAGTGGCAAGGAGCGATTTCCGCGCTGAGTTTAAAAATTGTAATGGGATGTGGGGAGATCGAATAATAGCTGTTTTCATGCACTGAAACAATCTATAAGAACTGTGAAGAAGATTACACCACCACAATTAAGGAAAATCTTCTTAAGAACTAATCGATGTGGAGACTTAATCATCCACGAATGCTTATATGCCATTAGTAGGTCCATCGGTCACCTTCGAACTTTGCGGAGAATGAAAGTGCTTCCGTTAATTTGGGCCATTTTTTCACTTGGAAAATGTCATTGAGACAAATAGACACAATATATATGTTAATCGAAAAACTTGCACGAAAAACGTCCATATTCCCGAATAAGATTAATCGCTATTTATAAAAGGCGTTTTACTTCGCTCGATTGATTATGTTATTTGATGGCTTCATCTTCATAAACTAAAAATCTTTCGCATAAATCGATAGATATATGCTTATCGTATTTGATAATTTGTTGCTTCTGTTTCCAGTATTATGAAAGCAAATTTGTTTGCGTGCCCGACTATTAATGCACGCATCATACTCTTTATTCTATAAAATATTCTCCACAGTATTAAAAAGTATCATTGTTGGCATTTGCAAGTAGGTTAAGCATGTTAATGCTTTTAATTTTCCGTTTATTGTGTTTTATAACCTCGAGCAGTTAGACAGGTCCTCGCACTCATCAACGTATACAATACATGTAAACAATGGATCATATTCTGTACGCTTCTTTTTATATTCTGTTGGAGTGTTAAGTGTGGATGTGTAGTAAATATATAAAATAATGCCTGCAATTAATGTTCTTAACGATAGGTTCGTTTTCATCTATGTATATGATAAGTATATGATAAGTTACTATTTACATACAACCTTAACATTTTTCTGTGTGCTTGTAAGAGAAGGGGAAAAAAGTCTGTTTTTATTAGTTTCCGTTTTCCCATTTATTGCTTTTTATTGAGAAAAATTTTCAAATATTTGCTAGAAATAGAACCATAGAAAAAAAAGATATGCTTTTTTTTTTACATGTTCTCTAAATTTTGTTACACATCTATACCTCCTTAATGTAAATAATTTTCTATAAGATTTCCAAGTGTACATTTTTTTGATAGTATTTGATTTGATTCGAATGCAATCTATATTGGGATCATTAAATGTTTTGAAATTATATAAATTCCTAAAAATCATCAAAAATTATTTCACCTTTCATTTCTGATTGTTTCACACATTCGACGTGTAAGTACCGTAATAAGGCAAATTTATAGATAACTTAATTCATTCGGACAATCGAATAAAAAATTAATGAGGTTCTTCGAAATGATGACCGTGAAATATATGAGATAAACATCATGTCAAAATCGTAATATCAATCAAAGCAAAGTAAAAAAATTAGATCAACAATTCTTTTATAAAATAACGCGAACGATCGCTGAGAGGTGTCGAACGAAATTCCTTGATATATGGATTGAAGGGGATCGAAGGGTTTAATTTAAATATAACCAGCAAAGACACGAACCAAAAGTTTTAACAGTGAACTGTTAAGCCATTAATAGATTTCTATTAAACGAAGTCTCGGAAGGATTTAAATCAAAATAAAGTTCAAATAGAATTTTTACAGAATTTTTTCAAAAAATATCATAAACAAAACACATCTTTATGTTAATTAGTTAAAATATAGAAAGAAAAATTTTTATATTATATCATGTCGAGTCATACGAGAGTGAAAAAGCGAAAATTTACTTAGGCACTCTGGCCAGACCAAGTGCTGTGAAGGTATCAAACTAATCCTTGATCAATAATATTTCCAACGGTGTACAGTGTATATTCAATTTCCTTCGGAATCATTTTTTTTTAATATTTAACATAATAGACACCTTTATAACACGGCATAACATAATCTTGTTTGAAGTCAAACCAGGTACTGCGAAAACTGATGAGACTAATATCCCGTGAATGTGTCAACAACAGCTTCTTAAACGGTGCTTAGTTTTAGTTTACTTCTTATATTTTTCATTTAAATCCTTCCGAGACTTGTTTTTCGCAGCAAAAAAAGTTCATCTAGTGCCGCCAACATTGTCAGCAAAATAGAATATTCATGGCTTCGGAGGGACACAATGAAGAGAAGTGATTAAGTGCAGTAAAATATAAATCTCTAGTAGATACCCACATAACTGTGATTGTGGTATTAAGTATATAAATATGAAATCGGAATGCACCCAGAGGTGGCCCTAACTCCACATGTGGAGAACAAAGATGGTTGAAGTTGTTTTCCTTTTTCTTTTTTTCTTCTTTGATGTAGCTTTGGCATTTGGCAAAAATAAGCAGACGTAGTACCAACGCATAAATATTATTTTCTAACAAAGAAAATGTCAACTTTTCTGCCAAATAAAGAGCATTCGCTTATCTTTCTGCCCGAACGATACAAAAGAAAGCCTTCTTTGCATCGTACCTTAACTAGGCGCACACATTCCATGCACACTGAATATGCGACTGAATCACTTTAATAGGGAAACGATATTCTACGTGTTTGGCGGGACTAGGAGAGTGTCGTCTCTTATTAGCTGTTAACTTCGTATGCAACTGTTATTACTAAACGCTACTAACATTTAATTAAGAAATTATTCAAAAAACGAAAGGAGCACTCAACTGGGAAGCCGAAGCTACCCCATTAGATTTATTCACCAAACTAGAGTCCTTTCGATTATCACTTGTTTGCATGGATGAAATATGCGCTTCGGGAGCAGACTTCTTAGAAAAATGCCTCGATAATGGCTTTTCCTCACAAGACCAACACCTTTCGGCGTGGCATTCGCAAATTGTCGGGCAGATGGGAAATATGTATGGTTAACGATCGGCAATGCTTCGAATAAAATATTTTTTTACCATTTTCACACGACAAACATGTATTTCCTATAAAAAAATGTCCGGTTTTATAAGTACACACCTGATAAGTAGGCCGAAAAAAAGGAAAGAAAGATCAGTTACAATATGAAAAACGATCACTTGTTATTCTTACTTCGAAACCGAAAAAATCCCAAGAAGCCTAAAAAATTGTACGCTATTCCGATGCGTTTGGTTAAACCATAACTTTCACGAGCAACTAATATGCTATCTCTTCTTCTATGTATTTATAATTTAAAACTCAATGTCCTCTCTTTATTCAGCGAGCAATTTTACAAAAAAGCAGAGAAAACGTAATTATGCATATAAATCTTTGTTATATAACAATAACGTAACCAAAAGAAAAGAAATTGAAAAGATTTTGTTTGTGACTTGTTTTGTTTTTTTTTTTTTTTTTTTTTTTTTT